>WBNP01001598.1:0-30779 GCA_013401095.1 Passerina amoena | reverse complement strand
ATCCAGGGGGATCTGCTGGAGGGAAGGGATGCATCCAGGGGGATCTGGCCTTGCTCCCTGCAGCAGAGCTTTGTCTGGTCACACATAACTTAGCAGAGACAATAGAAATGTCCTGGACTGTCACACACTGACGTGCCACAATTCCACCCATTCCCACTGGGATCACTCTTCCTGCTGCTTTGTGCCTCCTGCTCTCTTGTTGGAGTGTAAGGTAGAAAAAGTGAAGGCCATTCATAATTCAGAGCTGCAGAAACAAAAACATCCTCAGGGCTGCGAAGTCTAGACAGACAACAAAGGAAGTTTGGGCACACCATCTTTTCTCAGGGCTCTCTTTAAGGACTCAAACATCCCACTTTTCCACAGAAATCCTTTTGACCTTAGTTTTGTACGTCTTTAGCTCAGTTTCTGGAGACTTTTCTGTCTCGGGAATGAGACAAGTCCCAGAATTGTGCTGGGATGGGCCTGGAAATTTTTAAATGGGAAAACTCAAGGGGAGAAATGTGGTCAATCTAAGGGGCACCAGGGCTGAACATCCCAAAGGGCCTGGGGTACTTCAGACCCACCAGTATCAGGGTTGAGTAGACAGAAAATCACCCAATTATACCCCTAGATCAGAGAAATCCCAGGTACAGCTAAAAACCACTTTAACCCTCACTGTGGACACTCAGAACTCCATAGAATTTTAGGCTTTGCTTTTTTAATTGCCTTTAGAGACATCTCCAAAAACCTGCACTAAAATGAGCTTTTTACTCCAAGCAAGTTCCCAGAGAATGGGGCCTTTCTATAACTGTATCAGCTGCAACTTGTGTTTTAAGGCAAAAATGTTTTCTGAACAAAAATAAAGAGTTTAGTGCAGTGCATAAATGGCTGAAATACAGCAGCTATTACAGGAATGGAAAGAGGACTACAATGCCTACGTAAATTGATAGCTCCATTTCTCAGTGAGATACACAAGCTGGTAAAATAAACCATGTATTACAGTAATGGCAGAGCAGAGGAGCACCTGGAGAGGTCTCTGTGCGTAACAAATGTATATGAACTTGTCTCTGCCATCTCCCAACACACAATTACTGATTTACCGTGGAGTTTCCAAAGGCATCCTCGCAAATGGGAGCTGGTGGGGAAGGCTCTGCTGTTAACTCAGTTTTATTTGTACCCAACAGCAAGGCAACACTGGGAAGGGCTCAGCTCCTCCCTCAGACTCAGGGCTGGCAGCAAACACAAGGTAAAGGAGCAGCTCCTGCTTCTCTCACCCAGGTAATCATCATTATCACGGCCAGCTACCCACAAGGACATTCCCTCTGATGAGCTGGGCCATTGAACGGACACGTTTCACACACTGCTCTCCTCAGGCTCTTCTCCCCCCCCACAGGATTTTATTTTTCTGAATGGCATTAGCCAGACAAGATAAAAATGGGATAATTAACACATCAGCCAGTGCTTTCTCTGCAGAAAGCGCCCAGCTGCACTGACTGGGCTCTCCCACATTCCCTGATCATTCCTGACTACAAATCCACTTGTGGAGCACTGCAGTTGGGAGCTGGCAGCATCCCTCACTCGTGCCCTGGCAGACAAAGGTCAGCAGCCAGCCTGGCAGTGGAGATCAGGAGCTCTCTGCTCCTTGTTTTCATCAGAGCTTCAGCTGGGACCAGGGACCTGCCTCAGCTCCCCATTGCAACCCAAAGCAGCCGCACTTCTGCTGTGGATGATCCATTACAGATCATGTACAGCACAAAACAGAGTGTGAGGGGACTGGGGGCACGGCTCAGCGACCCTGCATGGTCAGAGCCCTTGGGCAGTGTTGTCTTATACAGCACAAGAGTTCTGTTACCATTATAGTGCAAGGATTTCACACTGCCAGAGTTCCAGACCTCCTCGATGTCTCCCACAGGCAGCTCCCCTAAGCACTGACTGTTCCTGGTCCTTGCAGCAGCCATCTGCAAGGGTGTTGGACACACAAGGTCCATCCAGCTCCCACCAAGCCACTCTTTTATACCGCTGCTCTTACTGGCTATGGCTGTGGCCTGTGAGCATCAGGCCTGCTCCTAATCTTCAGTAACTGGTCCAGCTGCAGCTCCTTGGGGGATGAGATTCCATTCTACACCACCTTCATCCACCCACACTGCATCCCCCTGCAGGGCAGGGCTGGAAGGGACCAGGAGCCGTGCAAGGGGCCAGGACCTTCCATCCAATGCTGCCTGGGGCAGCCCCCGGGCTGGGCAGGGCTCTGGCAGCACCCTGGAGGTGCCTGAGCATGAGTGACCCCCCAGCCCTGCAGCAGCAGCACCCCAGGACTGTCCATGGCAGGCAAACAGGAGCAGCCCTGAGTGGGGAGGGCACGTTCAGGTCTGTCCCCAAGGCAGAGCTCACCCACGGCAGTGTTAGACTCACCCTGGGCTGGGCTGCAGGTTCTGCCTCTGAGCTCTGCTCATCCTGCACGATCCAGCTTGGTTTAATTGTCCCCAGGTCCCCGAGGGTTTGGCAGAAATGAGGCTGGCTCTCCTTTCATCCAAGCTGATTCACCCTGCAAAAAATGCAGGGAGAATTGCAAATAAACAAGGCACAGGGTGTTCCAATTTGCAGGAGTACACAGAAAGGTGAATTCATGGGGTTTTCCTCCTTTTGCTCTGCTAAAAATGAATGTGAGAACCATAAACTGTTCTATTTGAATACAATTTCTTTTTTAATTTTAAATGCTGTTTTCTCCCTACCCCCAAGAGCCTGCTGTTCTACGGGATATTGTTATGGCTCAAAAGAGTTTCTGTAGAAATGGTCTGCAGCTCTTGGCAGCGAGGAGCAGAGCTCCAGAACAGAAAGGCAGCAGCAAAGAGGCTTTGCTGGTTCTGGCAGATCTACCAGCGACCTCGGGCACACCTGCTCACTGCAGCTGCTCAATGTGTCCCCAGGGGTCACCCAGTGCCCAGCACATCCCTCAGCACACCCTCACCCCAGCTGGGCCCTCTCTCACCTGTGCCAGGACAAGGAGCTGAATTCCTTCAGGGCCCCAGGCACGAGCTGGGGTAAATAACCACACACAGTCCTTGGGTTTTGTCCTTTTTCCAGTCAGTTCTGTGCTGTTCAGGATGTTCCAATGAGTCAGAAGTGGCTGAAAGCACAGGAAAATGAAGCTGGAGCCTGCCATGAGAGCAGAGTGCCAAATCCCTGCCTGTCAGGAGGCAGAGGTGGGCTGGGAGCCATCCCTGCTCCAGCAGCCCTGCACAGGTGCCTGCGGGCTCAGCACAAGGGATCACCTGGGACAAGGCTCTGTCCTGCTCCCCCTCCTGCCCAGGAAAGGTGGGAAGGGGCAGCAGAGGGGCAGCACCACCTCCTTCCATCTATGCATGTATAAAAATGAAGATATTTATAGACATCTGTTTTTGAACAAATCATGAAGTCATTTAGATATTTGTATTTATCCCATGGAGATGCCATAGGACACAGATTTAACCTCAGCTCTGAGTTGTTCCATGCCTTCCTTCCACATCCTGACCCTGCAGGTGCCTGGGAGAGGCAAAGCCCAGCTCCAGCCCCAGCATCCTACAAACCCCACACTTAAATCTTCTGGACCAGGTGCTCCTAAACCTGCAGGAAAAGAGGCAAGAAAAAAAAACTGACCTGAGGGGGCACTTCAGACAGTGACAAGGAAGCCCAAATTCCATAATCATTTGTTTCCAAGACAAAAACTGAAGTAGGAGAAAAAGAAAGCAGCAAATGGGCTTCTTAAAATATAAACTTCTTAAAATAAAATATAATCCTGTCAACTGTTGTCTCACTGAGAGCTCAAGTGCTATGCTAAAGCTGCAAGGTGTATTAAGAGTTGAAGAACCATAAACTCGACCATAACTCTCAGTAATTTATGGCTGCCTGACAGTTCCCTTCTCCTGAGCCATTTACTTGATGTATACCTGACGTCACCTCCAGTGCACATTGAAAGAGAAATACAATGGCATGGGATAAACAAGTTTGCCTGGGAGACTTTCCAAAGTTGGCCTGGCAAACACACCTGGCTGAGGAACTTTCTCACTCCTCCCCATCCACACATGGCCCTTCCCACACACAGAGCCTGGGCCAACATGCAAACTCTGAATCTCCCCTCCTTCCACCCTCCTCAACATATATTCTAAATTTATGTTTGTTTGTTTCCCAGCCAGGGAAAGACTCGAGAGATTTTTCACCAGGGTTCTCTCTGAAAGCTGATAAAAACAGAAGGTGCTGGGAAAGGGAGGTTTCTCTCCATGGAGGGCCCATTGCCTCAGTCCAGCAGAGCACTCCAGCACCCAGACAATTTCCAGCACACAGATAATGTCACTGTAAACAGTGTTAAAAAGCAATTTATAAGATCAAGGCTAGAATATCCACAACCTTTCCTTATGAAGCCTCAAAAATACAAGGGAGCCTATTAAAGCAGCTTCCTAATATAACATCTCCCTGAAGAGCTGATCCTGACCCTTTCCCTTCTGCAGAGCAAATGTTTATGGAAATCCTCAACAATTAGTGCTGGCAAGGAGGAAAACCTCACTCACATGGCCCTAGGGAGATAAAGCCCCCGTGGCAATGAGCTGCTGCTCAGCACTCCTGCTCTGTTCTGCCCTGTCATTGCCCTGCCGAGGCTCCCCAGCTCCCAGAGGGGAGGTTGGGTTTCTCCAGGCATCCCTCCTGCTCTGCAGCACCCTGGGAAGGTCCATCCATAACCCAGCCCGTGGCCAGCCAGGAGCAATGACAAAGGCAGTTCCTGATGCTGCCACTGCAAAATCCTTGTCACCAGCAGCACAGCAGCCCATTATTAGCTTGTCAGGAATCTCTGATTTAGAGGCCATAAAAGCTGTATTTTTCCCGGATTTTGCTATCCCAAGGAGTTTCTAGGCTGTAGGATGAAATTGCCAGAGGAGGAGAACTCTCCAGCCCTACCTGCTGCCCTGGGCACGTGGCTGTGCAGGCCCAGGGTGAGGGAGGGAAACCAGGAGGGCAGGAATCCCTGCTGGAACAGGGGCAGCCACACACCCTCAGGGACAGGACCTGCTGCACCACCAGGGTTTGCACCTGCCTGGTACCAGATTTGGGGACATTTGGGGAAAAACAATCAGCTCACCTCAAATCAGTGCTTTACTCCCTCCTGTAGAAAATTACTGATGGAGGGAGAACTGGAAAAGGTTTGGAATGACAGAATGTGCTGGGCTGGAAGGGACCCACAGGGACCATCCAGTCCCACCCCTGGCCCTGCACAAACCCCATAACAACCCCAACTGCCCAAAGCTCCTGGAGCTCTGACAGCCTCAGGGTTGTGCCCATTCCCTGGGAGCCTGGGCAGTGTCCAGAACCCTCTAAATTCCACCTCAGGAACGTGGCTCAAAAAGTTATAATGTCTAAAGATCCAGAGACCCAAAGAAAAGCTGGAATGCTTCATTTCAAAGCACCTCTCACTCACTCCCTCCTCCTGCCTGCACCCTCCCTCTGGCACAGGACAATGTATTCCAAGAAGCCCCTTAAGGCAGACAGATTTTCTATAAATCCAGAAAATGAGGTTAAAAGTGCCTGTCCCTTGTCATGGGCAGTTTTTGCCAAGGAGCTGTTTGCAGCAGATTTTGCAATACTGTTTTCCCATAACGTGGAGGCATCTGCATCCTGTTCTCACTTTAGAATCCAACAGCAGAACTCTCATTTTCCATGTGGCAAGAGAATGACTGCCCAGCTTCCCTTCCAGGAGAGCAGAAATGTCTGGGAGGGAAAGAATCTCACCAATTTGGACAGAGCTGCTTCCACCAGGGAAGAAAAGGGTTATTTCCCTTCTGTCAAAACAACCTGTCCTGAAATGTGCTTCAATTTTCTCACAAAATGGACCAGAAGGGAATGAAAAAAAAACCATATCAGAAAGACTGCTGAAAAGAGAAAATGTTCTCACTGAAGAATGATAATGTAAGGCAGAAATATTGGGAACTGTTTCAGGGAAAGGAGAGGCCTTGGAGTTGCCTGGTGCAGGCACAACCTTGGAGAAATTTGAATTATAGGACAGAAGCTTAAAGCCCACCCAGTGCCACCCCTGCCATGGCAGGGACACCTTCCACTGTCCCAGGTGTCTCCAAGTCTCAGTGTCCAACCTGGCCTTGGGCACTGCCAGGGATCCAGGGGCAGCCCCAGCTGTGCCAGGGCCTCACCTAAGATCAAACACTTGGAGCAGATCAGGAACCCCTCTGAACCCAAGGTTCCTTGTAGGAAATCACCAAAATCGTTACTGGAACCACCACTGGTTAATGGGAAGAAACCTTCCTTGCTGCTGCTTGCTTGGCAGCGCTGGCCCAGCTGGGCTCCTGTGGGTGACAGCCTTGGGGTGTCCCTCAGTGGCCCCCAACAATCCCAGCTTTGCTGGCAATCCCGAGGTCTCCACACTGAGTTTTCTCACCAGCAAGGTCAAAGCCAGCAGCGCTTTGTGTGGCTCCTGTGACGCTCAAAGCACCGAGGAGAAGCCCCAGGACTTCCAGGAGCACTCTATTCTTGCAGGAGGAGCTGTGACCCCAAGGAGCTCACAGAAGAGTCAGAAAAGGCGTGAAAACCCTCCCGGGTACAAACATGTTCTGTTGGTGTTTTCTGTTGGGTTTTTTAAAAATTCATGAGGTCTTGAACACTGCACAGATCCAGCGAGCGTGGAGCTATTAAAAACAACACAGTACATTAAAAAGTACTTGGGTTTTTTCCCCTCCATAAAAAACCAGTGCAATCAAGTGGAAAAAAACTGGGAGGAGATCTCCTGCCTTGTGAAGGTTCCTGCAGAGCACAAAGCAGCCCTGCTCCTTTCCCTCATCCATGCCCTTGTTCTCTCTGCAGGCTGCTCCTGCCCTGGCCCTGGGCCCTGACCTGCCCTTGGGCTGGGTGCCCTGGGAGATGCTGGAGTTTGTCCCACAGAACACCCAGACACTGGAACGAGGCACTGAGACAAACAGATTTAAAATCCCATTAAGCAGTGAGTCAGCAGAGACAAATCAAACTATTTAAACAAGTATTTCTGGTTGGAAAGGCAGGGTGCTGGCACACAGGGCTGGGCAGGAGGCAATACCTCCCCTGGAGCTCTGTTGATGTGGAAATTCAAGAGTTTCACCAAATGCTTAGAGTTTCTGAGTGAATTCCCAGCAGAAGGCAGAAGAGTGGGGAATTTTCATAACTGTAAATAGGAACTCACCACCTTTGGGACACTGTTTGATTTGCCTGCTGTCCATCAGCACTCTGCTGGAAGCAGAGGGGTTCCTGGCACATCCTGCCCCCCTTTCCCCCACCCCTCTTCCCCGTGCCCAGCTGGGCACAGCCTTGTAAAGCACACAGAGAAACAATTCCCACAGGTGGAATGCAAGAGGCTCCTTCTGTCTGAGGCAACAGCTCCTGCCCATCCCATCTCAGCTGGAGTTTGCATATCCTATGGGCTGGACAGTCCCACAGCTCTTTATGCGTTTGCTGAATATTTCCCTGAAAGCAATCCACCAGAAATAAATAAATAAAAATAAACAAAATCAACAACAGTGTGCTGAGCAGAACAGGGAGAGCAGAGAGGAAAAGCAAAGAGCACTGCTGCAATGCACTCTGCTGGAGGAGAGCAGAAATCCTGCAGCCAAGGAGGCTGATGCCAGGGGAGCAGCCCCTGAGCCCTGCTGGCTCCAGGTGCTGCCTTCCTAAAGCTCTGCCCGAACCCTGAACAGGACACACCTCAACCAACACGCAGAGAGGGGCAGGAGCTGGTCAAACACTTCCTTGTCACCAGGATGTTCTCTGAAAAATCCCTTCACCGGGATTTCTTCTCCTGGGAAGCTGAGAGGCCTCAGAAAAGAATGAAAACAATAATTATCTGATTGCTTGGGATTGTGGTCTGGAGGTTGTTTACCAACAGGTGCATCTTGATTGGTTCCATGTGAATTGTTTTTAATTAATGACCAACCACAGTCCAGCTGTGTCAGACACAGAGTCAGTCATGAGCTTTCACTATCATTCCTTTCCAACCTTCTGATGTCTCCTCTCTGTATTCTTCATATAGTTTTAGTATATCATTTCTTTTAATATAATATCATAAAATAATATCTCAGCCTTCTGAGAACATGGAGTAAAATTCTCACCTCGTCCTGGGGACCTCAAATACCACACTTCCTGAGTGATAAAAACCAGCAAGCAGGTGCAAAAGTACAAAAAAGCCTCATCCCCTCTACCTTTCAGCTCAGGAAACAATTCATGCCTCTCCCCAGGAGCCTTTCAGAGCCCTGTGCCGTTCTGCCCATCAGGACCAGGGACAGCTCCAAGGGCCGTTCCAAGCTCTCAGCTTGGAATTTAAGGAGCAGCTCCAAGCTCCCAGCAGTGGCTCAGACTGTGCCTCCCAGGAAACTCCACCCCCAGAAGTCACCAGGACCCAAATCAGGATTTTCTCTCCTGGCCTGCAGCAGAGAAACCTCTGGCTGTG
This sequence comes from Passerina amoena, assembly GCA_013401095.1. Classification (NCBI taxonomy): domain Eukaryota; kingdom Metazoa; phylum Chordata; class Aves; order Passeriformes; family Cardinalidae; genus Passerina; species Passerina amoena. The sequence continues at coordinate 22,348 of WBNP01001598.1, read as the reverse complement.
TTTGCAGGAGAGGCATGCAGGGAAAGTGGGACAGCATCAAGAGCCCAGAACTGCTGCTGGAAAAGGGGATGATGAGCATGACCAAAGCACTGGAACAGCCATTAATAAATAATAGTGATGATAATGGGGGAATAATAACTTATTAACAGCCAGGAATAAAGAAAATTTCCATGCTCTAGGGTGCTACTCAATATGAGGAGCCACTCCAGACATCAGCTCATTAACAAATTGTCTCAGTTGCTCCCTGGAATGATTTGGAGGACGTGGTTTGGGTTTGAAAACGCTGCACTCTGGGTGATGACAATCACAAACCTCAGTCGTGGCTCCAGGAGAAAGGAGCAAGTTTAAAATAAAAGAGCAAAAAGCATTCAGGGGCCATCACATCAATGAATGAACCCAGCACAGGTGATTTTTGGAGGGGTCCCTCACTGCACGTGGCCATGGCACAACACCCTTCCACCCCACAGAGGAGACAGCTCTGAAGGACATCTGAATAAATCATAAATAAGCTGCAACATGGGAATAAATGCAAGAAATGTCTCAAAACTCCACAAAAAAGGAGCTCTATTTCTTGAATAAATTGTTTCTGAGCATTATTGATAATTATTTTGCCAAATTTTGGAATTCTCAATCTGCCCATTAAAAAAAATACATTTTTACCTGAAATATCCATACTATTTATATTACTTTGACACTCACTCACTATAAAATTCAACCCTTTTGGTGACTGGGCATGCTTATTTGCTGCTTAATAAATAGCATTTATATTTGTCACTATTTTTCTTCTAAATATTAAATCACAGACTGATTTTGTTAAATATACAGTGTGATGAAAAATTATATGTGATACTTAATCAGATCAAAATAAATTCAACCTAGCACTGACATCTCCACAAGATAGAGACGTTCTTTTATTTTTATTTTCCAGTTCGTTTGAGCTCTATTTATGTCTGTGGAGTAAATACCAGTAAAATTAGGCACTATTTATAATTTCAAATTATAGCTGTGCATATACAGCAGGATAATATTTGTGTTCCCAACAGCTGCTGGGAAGGAGGGGAAAACTGGAAGGATGAGGTTTGCTCTGCCCTCATTTCCATGTAAAACAACCCCATAACCTCAGATCCTATGGAATGTGACATTCCGCAGGAATAAAAAACAAATTTGGATAAATGGAGATTTTAGAATGATTCCCAGATTGGAACCTTTTCTTCAAACTCTGGCTCAAGTTGCTCTGAACCCATCATTGGAGTTACTTCCAACTGGAAATGAGCTTTAGGAAGGGTTTTCAGGCAAGTGTTCCCCAAAGTAATCCTCTCTGGGCACTGGAAAGATTGAAGGAACTAATCTGGCTCTCCCCTCTGGAGCTCCAAATGTATATCTATTAACAGGAGATAATAAATCATCAAAGCCTGGCACAGCCAGAGACAACAGAATGAGTTGGACAGCGAGGATTAAATAAAGTTTAATAAAAAAGTATTATGAAGCAGTGATAAATGGGAACCAATACTTATTGTGCAGTTCTACCATATTTCTCTGACATGAAAGATCCCAAAATGTCCAAGTTACTCCCAATATTATCTGGTTTTCAGCTCAGAAAGCATTTCAGGGAGAGCCAGAGACTCTTGCTGGGGATCCCAGTAAATGCTGGTTATTAAATAACTGGGAAGGGACAGGTCCTGCCTCAGCTTGTCTGGGAATGGCCACAGCAGCCCTGGGAGAAATTGCATTTACAGTAATCAAGGGAAAAGCAGTGGATGGGTTCTCTGGGAATAAAACAGCCAGGAAAGGGCAGGGGGAGGTACCTGGGGAACCGGGGCATGGTCACTCACAGGAGGCTCCAGGGCTGCTCCTCAGCTCCTCTCCCAAGGCTCTGCTCCAGGGAAAGCAGAAGGATCTGTTTAAAGCCTTAAACCTGGAATTCAGCATAGCTGACATCCTCCTTTCTCCATCATCCCCAGTCTGCTGAGGGAAAGCACAATATTAAACACAATGCATTAAAATTCAAACACAAATTAATATTTTGGGCAATTCTTGCTCAGATTAAAGGGATTCATTAATTATTTCAAGTACTGCCAGGAGGTCCCATACACTGAGCTCCCCCTGGAAAAGCAGCAGCTGTTATTTTAGAGAGGATAAGCAAACAGGAATCTCGCAGGGAGCTGCTGGTGTCACCTCCCAGTTTCACAGCTCCATCCTGCTGGAGAAGCAGTGGAAATGGCCTGGGTTTCTTCCTGTACGTGGACATGGCAGACAGGGAGCAGGCAGGAGGGGAATTGAGAAGCACAATCTCTTGAGGAGTGTTTTGTTGGGATGGATGGATGGCTCGTATTTAAAGCTTAATAGAGCTCAGGCAATTTCACCTCGCTGCCCGTCCAGATGAGGAAGAGCTCATAAATGGGTGAACTCCAAGACAAAATGAGACCTTTTCCTCCATCCAGGGAGATTGCTGAACCTGGAGTGCAGGAGCCAGGGATATTTCCTGCTTGTAAGGAGCTATTCCCAGTGATCACTGCTGCATTCTGGAGAAAAATGCCTTCAATTTCCACCGCCAGAATGCACCAAGTGATTTGGCCAACTCAGGTCCTTCTTTGTTAAACATTCCATTGCTCTTGGCAGAGTAGTGAGAGCCAGGCCTGCTGCCCAGTGGAACCACAGCCCTTGGATCCAGGCACGGGGGAGACCTTTCCCTTGGGAATGGCCATGGGCAGACAGGGGGTGCAGAGCCCCAGCAGCACCAGCACGATTTCTGCCCCTGCCCTGATCCCGAGCAAAGGAGAGTGATGTCCTGTGCAGGCTGCCCCAGAGCAGAGGCAGGACAGAGTCACAGAACAAAGCAGGGATTCATTCAAAGCATCTCCTCCATGGATCCACCCTGGGCAGCACCAGAGCCCAGCCATGGCTGCACCCAAGATGAACCAAAATGGCCCCAAAATGCACGGCCGGGCACGGGCTCTGTCCCTGGGATCAGTTCTGCTCCATTTGCACCTTGCAGTTCATTGTCCCATCCCAGCTTTAGCCCCTGCAGTCCCACCCTGCTTGTTTTTCTCTCTGCAGCCCACGGGGTTTGTGCTCTGGGGCTGAGATTTGGATCATTTGTCCTTGGTGCCCAGCTGGAGCAGGAATTGTTTTGTCTCCCTGCTCTGTGCACAGAGCTCACCATGCCCTGATATGGAGCCCAGACCCGCACACTAAAGCAGCACAGAATGTGAAACATAGAAAAGCTAAACCTGAGGCATCAAGAGGAGCCCATTCCCATTCCCACTCCCAGCCAGCCCATCCCTCCACCCCTCATTCCCTGCTCCCTGCTGTCCCTTTAAGGCTGTCAGGCAGCCCAGGCAGGGCTGGGATAATTCAGCTTCCTCTGCTCACAGCAGATTAGATACCGTGGTCAGTGAGTCTGAAAAGAAGAAATGCAGAACTCATTTGCATCAACGCTTTCAATTTGCTCAGAATGTTTTCTCTTTTAATTATTAGCCCAGAGTAAACTACTTATCAATTAATTGCTAGAAAATGGAAGTGAGTGTGTGTTACTGCTTAAATCTCTAATTGGCTAGACTGTTGCTTTCTTGTTAAATGCTAATTAAAGTTTTGAAACAGGCAAACATTACTTAACTTTAAATGGCTTAACGAGGCCCACCAAGGTATAAACATTTACATTACACATTAGTTTTATGCCAGATCATGGGAAACCCAAAGCAAAGATGACAAGAGTTGATTTTCACTAATAAATTACACAATTTATATGGATTTTAATTAAATTAAAAAGGTCTTTTTCTTAATCTCATTTGTCAACTATCTGGTAAATATTGCAGATAACTTATCCCATTAGTATTTTTTTCTTCTCAGAACCACAGAACAGTTTGGGATGGAAGGGACCTCAAAGGGCCTCTGGTTCCAGCCCTCTGCCCTGGTCATCTCATTACCATGAGCATAAATTGGGATTTACAACCAAATTTATCATGTCTCCATAATCACCTCAGCAAGAATTTCATTTTTGACCTCCACACACTTTCTAAGCCTATGGAACAATTGAAAAATATTCCTGAAAAAACATCAAACTAGATACTGATGTTAAATTAAGTTTGTGGAACTGAGCCAAAGTTAAAACTATAGGCAGGAGAAGAACTGTAGCAGCCCCAAATGTTATTTTTAGTGTGGCATTTCAAGCCTCAGATTGAGTTCAGCTACCGGAACCAGAAATGTGAGAGATTAAAGCTCAGCCACTCCCTGAGGCATTGCTCTGTCTGAAAAAGCTCCAGTCAGAAAAGGAAGGTCTCACATGGGCAATGCCACCTTCTCAGGGCAGTCTCTGACCAAAGAGGGAGGGGCTGGCATGAAAAAACGAGATGCAAACAAAGCAGTTTGTAGCCAGCACAAACACTGGGACTCCTTCTGAGGCTTCCAATTTGGGAGTTACAAACAATTTCACTACAACCCCAGATCTCAGTGAAAATGTTCCAAGCATTCATTGTTCAGTTCAAGCATCTCTGCAATCTCCATATTTAATTAGACATTGGGCAAGGCTGATTTATTTAGGTCCTGGGAATCAGACAGGGAAGTGAGGCCTTGACAAAGAGGGATGAGGGAATAACACAGAGCTTCACCTCTATGCTCTAGGTTCTTATCAATTGTGTTAAAAATGTGATTTAACCCCCCAAGCTGTGCCCTCAGCACAGCTCCCAGAACCCTCCTCACCTTCAAGGAGCAGAGGCAGACAGGTGCAGGTGGAAGTGAGGAGCTGTAAAACCCAGCCACAGCCACCAAGTACTCCTGAAAATGAGAGAGTCATTTAGAGCCCTAAAGATGGGATTTCTGAGTGCTTCAGGTATTAGAAGTGTAAAATCCCATTGATTTTCAGTGGAACTTGATCTCCCTGGGCAGGTGAAAATCCCGTTCTGAATGCCAAATAAAGAGGCCAGCAAGGAGCAAGTTTTGGCTAAGATCTGAATGCCACAATTCCACCTGGATGTGCCCCGAGCACCTGCAGGGCCGTCCAAGCTCCTGGAGCAATTTCAGGCTGCTCTTTGAAGCAGGAGTCTGTGCCAGAGGGTTTATTAACCTGGAAAGGATAAGCAGGGAGCTGCTCCAGAGCTGTGCTCCACACCCCACTCCCAGACACTTCATAAAGCAAACACTGCCTGCTTACAGCCAATTATTGTCACTGCTCAGCACATTCTTCCTTTTCTGAAATCAGCAGAAAGAGAAAATTCTTTTTTTTTTTTCAGCCCAAATGGCTCTGCAGACTGACTGAGCCATTAACAGGCCCTGGGTGCCCCTTCCTGCCCGATAATGAGCATTTTCCCAGGTTCAGCTCCAAAGGCAGCCCTCGAGGCTGTGTTTTGCAGGGATCCAGGCACACAGGGAGGGCAGCTGGAGCTCTCACACTCACTCTGGGGGCCCAGGGAATTCAGCTCCATTTCCAACTTCTTTCATTAACCTGATACACAGTAACAAATTAAAACTTCAATTACCTGCGAGTCAAAATGGAGAAGCTACAGAGACTGAGGAGATAGGGAAAAGCATTTAGTCTGCTGAAGTGATAGCACTTTTTTCAGCTCTAATTGATTCCTAATTTCAGGCTGTTGCCATGGCAGCCACACTCTTGCCTGGTCCGTGAGCCAACCGTGTCCCTGTGGATGCAGCAGCACCTTTGGATCAGGAGCAGTTTGGTGGAACACCAGCAGGCAGGGATGTTGGATCAAATTCAAATACTGGGCAAAATCACAGCCTCCTTTGGAGACTGCCATCTTCAGCTGGCTGTGGTAAAGCTGCACAAAGCAAAGGTCTGAGACCTCCAGGAGGTGGAAAGGTTCTGCATGTCCAGGATACCCAGTCAGTGCATCCGTGAGAGGCAGCAGGGACAGAGCTGCTGCAGGCTGAGCTCCAGGATGGGTTAAAATCCCTGCTCTGGCACCCAAAAAGCCTCCTCTGGCACAGCTGATCCCTATTTCAGATCATCACTGTAAAAAAGCCTCTCCACATTTGAGGTCCTGCAGGGAGAAAGGAGAAAGTTCATGAGAAAATTGCCTGATAAAATAAGAGGGGAAAAAAAAAACCCAAAAGAGATTTAGGAAAGAGCTGCCATCCAGGGATATTAGACTGAGCTTGAGAATAGATTCTATCTGATCAAAGCTCATTCCTCTCCTGGAATTTTAATAAGTCTGAGGCTTGTCTGGCTATTTGCATCCCCACCTTTCCCTGGCAGAGAGGAGCTGGGGGTCTCAGCCCTGGGCTGGGGAGAGATAAAACAAATTCCCTGGAGCCCAGGTCAGTGAGAGAGAAACCTCTGTTTGCTGTTTAATAGCAATGATCCATCCCATGAGACAAACTGCCCTGCTGGAGGGGAGCACAAAACCTTCTGCAGGCTCTCCTCATCTGCACCTTGTGCTGGGCAGCGATGAAAAACCTCTTGGAGGAGAGGAAGACACCTCAGAGGGACACGTCCTGCTGAGGCCACGCTGAGGTCTGGCCCCAGCCTTTGTCCCCTGCAGGCAGCCCCACCAGGAGGGAGAGCAGGAAGAGCTGTCAGGAGAGGTTTCTGAGGAGAACAAAGGTGATTCAGGAGAGCTCTCACCTGGCTGGAGCCCGGCTGAACAGGAATCCCTGAGTTCAGCGGGTTAAGAGGCAGCTCAGGGGTAACAGCCTCCTGCAGTACAGAGTGTAAACAAAATCAGTGATTTCTATTAAAAATGAGCTCCCCAGCACATTTTGGGACCAGCACCCAAACCTCCACCAATATCCCCCTTGAACACAATTCCAAACAGAGCCAGGTGTGAGCTGACAGTGTTTGGTGGGACTGTCATGTAAATGTAAAATCTGCCCAGGAAATAAACCCTTGACAGCAGAACAATTGTTTTTCTCCTCATGGCACAACCAAACACAGAAACCAAGTGTCCCACACAGTTTTTTATTTCTAAAACACAACCCAAATATCTCTGATCACCCCTTAAGAGCTCCCAGGAGAAGAGATTAGGAAAACAATTGTTTACATCCAGATGTTTTGGGCCCCTGTTCTCTCACTGAGGCAAATAAACTACCTGCTAAAATGCAGGAGCCCACAGTGATTATTCCAGCAAAATATAACTATAAGCAAATGAAATTTTGCTGAATGCTGTTACCAGAAGAATTCTTTCACCTTGCACTCCCTGTTATAAAATAATTAATTCCATTGCTTGCTTTGCTCTCTCAGCCTTCAGTTGCTCCAACACTGCTGATTCCAAAGGAAACATTCCTGCTCTGCCAGTGTGAGAGCTCAAGCTCTGATGTCAACACAGAAATCCATTTGGGATTGCTGAGCATCCCCTGTGCCCCGTTCCCAGCCATGCAGTGCTGCTGCCTCGCTGTCTGCATCCCAGGGGCTATTTCAGCAATGGGAATGGAACTGTGGGTTATGTTCCATACAGGACACACCTCACCCCGGCCAGCCCTGTCTGCTCCCTCCAGCTCCACCCACACGTGTGGGTTCCACATCACAGCAACGTCTCAGCTCCCTGCATCCCGCCCAGCCAGGGACACACAGAGCTCAGCTGCTGTAAAACATTGAATTTCCCACCTGTGGAACCCAGCCAGAGAGGTTTAATGCACTGCCAGGACCCCCTGCACACCTGATATATATTTGCAACACGTTTCTATATTTATATTTTGGTTTGGGTTGTATTTATAATGTCTATTTATATATCTATAAACATACACAATACTCTATTAAAAATATAACATCTTATTGTAATATGTAATGACTTATGTTACATGTTAAATTTTAAATATAGACCGAATATATAAAAATAAAAGTTGTTCATTCCCATTTCTACACATATATTTGTTTTGTTTAAATACAGTCTGGTTATGATTTTACATTTAAAATCCAATTCCTAAATAAAACGACAAAACAAACAGCATCAAATTCCCACCAATATCCTCAAAATACCTCCACCAGCCAAACAGCTGCCAGCGAAAAAACCACACAGTGCTCTTTTCACTGACAGTTCTCATCTCTCCTGCCCTGACACCCAGCAAAGGGGGCTGCAGGAGGAGAGGGGCCTGGTGCCCATCCCTGTCTGGGGAGAGAGATGGCACCCAAAGGGAATTCCCCACCTGCCTGAGGAGGTGAGAAATGGAGCTGCAGTGGAGATTGTTCAAATGGTTTGATGTCAATGGGCTGCTAAACACCACCCTGCCATTGGTAACAATAATATTTCCATATTAACTTTGTGATGGAGATGAAGTGTCTGTGGTGTAACAGCATTGCCCTTACAGCTGTATGGGTGATGTATTGATGCGCTGCACATTGTGGCTGAAGGAAAAAATAGTTGTGATATTTTTAATAAAAACCTCATTTTCCTGTTCATTTTTGTACACAGCAAACAGATTTCACCGTAGGTGGTTGGATCTTATTCATTAGCTCCATCATCACTGATATCACAGAATAATCTCCCCATCAGCCCAGCTGCCTCCTTGCAGCTCTCCTGAAGGAACCTGGAAATCCAATTTCCATGTTGAATATCAATCAGCCCGTTCTGACTCGGCCAGGGAGGCACAAAATGGGATTTTGGACCCTTCCCCTGTGCCCCAGGCCAGGGGCTGGGAGGGGACAAATCCCCTGGGCTCCCTCCCCTTGGGCTGGGACATCCTGGGCTCTCCTTGGCCTCCGAAAAACAAACCCTGGAAAACAAAATGCTGCAGGACTTCCCCCAGTTCCTGCAGGGGATTGCTCCTGGAACAATCACTGAGCTGGAAAAGCTGCTCCTGGTCATGGAATAATCACTGAGGCTGGAAAAGCCCTCCAAGGCCAGGGGAACATGAATTTCCTGGAGTTCAGCCGGTTAAGAGGCAGCTCAGGGTAACATTCTCCTACACTAGAGTGATAAACTAAGCATAGAAGTAAGTTATTTCTACTAAAAATGAGCTCCCCAGCGAGTTACCAAGGCCATCAGTTCCAGCCACCCCCAGCAGTGCCCACATCCCCAGGTGCCACATCCACAGGGCTTTAAAGCCCTGCAGGGAATCCTGCAGGACAAGCACAGGGATCAACCTGTTCCTCTACAGGGAATCCTGCAGGACAAGCACAGGGATCAACCTGCAGGAGAAGCACAGGGATCAGCCTGTTCCTCTACAGGGAATCCTGCAGGACAAGCACAGGGATCAGGCTGTTCCCACCCTGCAGGACAAGCACAGGGATCAGGCTGTTCCCACCCTGCAGGACAAGCACAGGGATCTGTTCAGTCCCACCCTGCAGGACAAGCACAGGGATCTGTTCAGTCCCACCCTGCAGGACAAGCACAGGGATCTGTTCAGCTCCAGCCACCCCATGCCTCACTGCCCTGGCTCTCCAGGATCAGGACACAAACCATTCCCAGCCCCAAGGGTGTGCAGGGAGCAGGCAGGGGGTGTCACCCAGCCTGGCCCCTCTCCTGGAACCCCTCACAGGGCACCTGGGTCTCTGTCCTTTCCTTTCACCCTTAAATAATTTAGATGGGGGAAACAACTCAACAAAGCCATAGCTTTTACAAGTGTATCCTCAGCCAAAAAAACATCCCATAACCTTGAGGAGATGAACTTCCCCAGCAGTGATTTCAATGCATATTGCTACAATCAAAAGACAATTTTGTTCCCTGACAGTTATGATATTTCTCAGTGAAAATATGGCCTATCACTTCCATTTCCACTGATTCATAAATCACATTGTTGCCTTTTGCAACACTCTTTCCAAAACATTTCCATGCACTTTGGCTCTACCCTGACTAACCCTTCCAGAAGGGCTCTCAGTGCCCCAGGCTGTACAGAACATTGTGGCAGGAATTCTTTGGCACAGGGTTGTATTTTTAAGGATATCTGGCATTTCAGCCCACATTTCCCACCAGTAAATCCCACCCACCCATGGCACTGATCCACTCTGAACACTCTAAACCTTACAAAAAATGGGTTATTTATTATTAACACAAAGTTCTATGTCCTCCAGCAGCACAAGTCACCCTGCCACTCTCCTGACCCAAAATGCAACTTTTTTTCCTGTTTTACTCTTTCAGTTGATCTCAAAACCCAATCAAGTGTTCGGAAGCTCCCATATGTGTTGTACAGTTTAAATGAGCTACACTAAATTACATTATGTGCAAAGCACAAGCCCAGGGTACAGAAATGATGCTGAATTTTGGGTTAGCCTCTTTGGTGGATTGATCCTGTTATTTTATCCCCACCTAGAGGGGCAACTTAGGATGAAGTTGCTGGTTCCAATCAGTGTCTGGGGTTTAGTCTTTCTCAAGAACTGGAGGAAAAGCCTTGCTAAAAAGGGCTGGAATCAGCTTCATCCAAGCATTTAAAACTGTGCAAAGACAGAGACAGAGCAGGCAATTGTCTGTCTGTTAACTCATCATGGAACAAGGGGACAGGAACAGCAACAACCCCAAATAATCAGCAACCAGCCCCCAGTGGCAGAGGAGGAGAATTTGCCTGCACTTGCACAGAGCTGGGTCTGCCTCCTCCCACAGCTTCAGTCCCTTCTTGCAGTCAGGATTCCTCAGGAATGCTGGACTGTTCTGCTGGCTTAGGTATCACTGATATTAAATAAAACATCTGAATTGAGAACTGCTCTGTCCACCCCAGCCCTGCCAGTAACAGCCATGTACAAACTGCTGGCAAGGCTTGGGCTTTGGGGTCCCATTTGTTCCCACTTTGGGGATCCAAGGGATTGGGCTGTTCTCCAATGGCAGGACAGCAGGGTAGCAAATGTTACAGAGCAAGCTAAGGATATAAGAAAATGTAAAAGAAAATAGTCCCTAAGCAATTTAATACTAAATTAAAAATTGAATCCTAAACCAATTCCCCAGTAATGGACTATTTCTAATTAATTACCTTGTGTGTCTATAAAGATTTTTGTGGACCTCCCAGGCATGAGTCATTTTACCAGGGCTGTTTCTGGAGGAACTCATTTATCTCAGTGAATGGGGCTCAAACCACATGGAAACAGTGCTGAGCTTCACCTCCAGCCACAGGGGCAGGAAAATGTGCTGGGGGAAACTGAGGCACGGGAGGGATCAGAGGGATTTGTGAGCCAGGATTTGGGCTCTTGAGACACACAGGAGTTTGTGGACTTTCAGGATTTACCCTGAATTTATTTACACAGCAGAACTGTGCCTGTCTCTGCAGGGCTGGGATTAAAACCTGCTGTTCAGGAGAGAGAAACTCATCCAAGGCAACAGCACAAGTTCCTAAATTTCAGTTTGACTCCAGCTCACAGACAGGAAATGCTGGAGAGCCTCACGTGTAGCAGTGACCCTGCAGGCAGGAGCAGCAGAGATCAAAGAGCTAAGCTGAATTTTGCAGGAATTATTTGTCCATTTCACCTCTGCAGAAGGGCAGGGATGTAACAAAGCTCAAAGATCAGCCAAAACCCTGATGGAAGCACCAGAGCAGGCAGGAGAGCTCAGCCTGGGCTGTCTGTGGGATGATACCTGTGCAGCAGAGGGGGAGAGGCTCAGCTGGCAGAGATCCTGCCTGGCTGTCCCTGATCCCACCCCACAGCTCCAGGGCACCCCAGGGATCAGGGTCATTCTCACCGGCATCCTTCCACGCTGCTTTGCTAAATGCCAGCCTGGGGAATCCATCATCCCACACCAGAGTGGGGCACATCCCTCACCAGACTGGGACCAGCCCAGAGCTGGGCAGGAGCTGACCCAGCACTGGGGCACCCCTGAAACCCCCGAGGGGTCCCTCCCGTGCTGCCCATCCCACCAGCCCCGCGTTCCTTCCTCTCCCATCACATTCCCTGCCACCCCGCCGGGAAAGGGCCCCCACTGTCCCCATTCCCCACCATTCCTGCCATGAAATCTCTGCTGCAATTCCCCTGCAGGCCCAGCCCACCCCCTCCCACTTCAGCCACAATTCCTGGGAGAGCTCAGGCCCATGGAAGCAGCAAGAGCAGTTTGCCCCACTGAGAACTTCCTTGAGAGCGTTTTCCTGATGGAAAAAACAAAAGTTCTAGGAATGACTTTGTGAGGCATCTGTTAGGCAGTTATGGCAGAACTCTTTTCCCTCTCCTGATGTGCAGATTTTTTTAGGAGAACACTAAATGAGAGATGGATTCCCTGTGATTTCCCTGAAGAGGAAGCAGGTGCTGATCTAACAGCAGAATCCCACTGAACCAGGAGAATTCCAACCCCTTCAGGAATGGGCACAGGATAACTGGGAGTCCTGGTGGTCACAACAAGAAATTCTGGTTTTAAAAGGACAATTCAAAGGGTTCCAATGTTGTCTCAGTGGGTGAGAGCCTCATCTATCCTGCAGCAAAGCAGATTTCAGCAACGTGAGCAGCAACTTGCAATTGTGGCCAAAGTAAATTCATAACTGCATTTGTTTGCCAGTTCCCTGCATGTCACTTATCCAGAGCTGAATAATGGGCAGTTGATATTATTGATATTGATATTATTGTTGATATTACTGTTCCTGACCCCTCTCAGCTGCCCCTTCCATGATCCCACCAGCTCAGGATATTCCATTTCCTACGGCCCCTGGCTCAGGTTCCACCTCCCTGCAGGGCCCAAAGCTCAGGTGAGGCTGCTTTGGGAAGAGCCAGGGAATTAAAAAGTTCCAGAAGAGCAGCAGAGATGCTCCTCAGGCTGCTGTAACCCAGCAGGGTTTTATGGACACGTGTCTCAGACAACCCAGGGAGGAATCCATAAAATGCAGAGTTCAGCTTCACTGACACATCACACCAGGCACCCAGGGAATAAACAACTCAGAGTAAGCTCCTTTATGATCCTACAGACTCTTCCCTTTCTTTACAGTCACTGCTTCTCTTCTAAGAGATGTAACTACAGGTTTTGTTTGCAGGTGTTTTTTGCTTTGAGCGATTTTCCATTCCTTAACTTATTTATAATTAAAAGGTGTGTGAAATGCCAAGAGATTATTTGATGTTCCACGGGGGATTTAAAGAACCATCACAATAAATCAATGAAAGGTTCACTATAAAGGGAGGGAGATGGACACTGTCAATATGAAACAGCAGTGAACTGTAAAAATAAGAATTAGGCTGCTGAGCTGTTTGTCAAACACGTGGAAGCACTGACAAGGAAGGCAAGAAATTCTATTTAGAATCACAAACAGCTCAGGTTGGAAGGGAACTTAAAGCCCATCCAGTGCCATGGCAGGGACACCTTCCCCTGTCCCAGGTGCTCCCAGCCTGGCCTTGGGCACTGCCAGGGATCCAGGGCTGCCCACCCTCATGGGGAGCAATTCCTTTTGTACATAACCTCCATTCCCCTCTTCAGGCACCCTTGGTCCTTCCTGTACCCCAAATCACAGGAGATACCCGCCCTGCTCCCTCCAAAGCAGGCAGGGCCAGAATCCTGCTCATCCCAGCAGAGCTGCCAGCACAGCACAAGGGCAGGGCTCACACCCCTGCCTGCCCTCAGGGCTCACCACATTTCCCAATGTCCCAGGAATTGCAGGAAGACAATCCCTGCCCAGGGGCTCCTCCGGGCCAGCAGGGTCTGGGGGCTTTGGGGCAGCCGGGGGGCTCCTGCCAGGGACATCCCTGTCAGAGCAAGGGAATGCAAGCACCAGTGCAGGCTGCAGGAAATGCAGGAGCAGCTCCCTGCAGGCTCCCCTCTGCCAGGGATGGGTCACTGATGGGCACAGTGCTCTGCACAGGCCAAGGGGAAGCATTTTGGGGGAGTTCATGCTCCTCAGAGGGCAGGAGGGTCATTGTGAGGAGCAGGGATGGGTCACTGATTGTCACAGACACATTTTATGGAAAATCCTTTCCTTGGGATCTTTCCTCCTGAGAAGCTGAGAGGCCTCAGGAACAAAATGCAAACAATGGTTATCTGCTGCTGTGGAATGCAACAGGTGCATCTGGGATTGGTCTCATGTGGTTGTTTCTAATTAATGGCCAATCACAGCCCAGCTGGCTCAGACTCTCTGTCCCAGACACAAACCTTTGTAACCTTTCTTTGCTATTCTATTCTTAGCTAGCCTTTTGAAGAAATCCTTTATTCTATTCTTTTAGTATAGTTTTAATATAATATATATCACAAAATAATAAATCAGCCCTCTGAACCATGGAGTCAGATCCTCATCTCTTCCCTGAGACCCCTGTGAACACCATCACAACTGATGGGCACAGCGCTCTGCTCAGGCCAAGGGGAAGCATTTTGGGGGAGTCCATCCCTCTCAGGGGGGCAGGAGGGTCACTGGGAGGAGCAGAGCCATGTGCAGACACACAGAGCCAGCCCAGAGCCCCTGAGGAATCCATGGCTTACACTGGAACCCAACCTCGGCTGATCCCATTGCTCATGTATCCTCTCGTGGGACCATAACAGCCTCAGGAGGCTCCTGAGGGTTGTATTTCTGCAGAGGAGAACATCTCCACTGCCTCACACAGCTCACAAATCACACTGGAGTGAACTCACTGATCGCAGCATCCAAAGACACGAAAATTCCCTCAGTGGGCACCAGAGCCATTCACCAAGGGCTCCACCACAGAAGGAACCATAATTAACTCCTTGTTAGCCCCTCCTGGATGATCTCCTCATCCCAATAACAGTCAGTTTTATTCCCTGAGTCACTGCTCCTTTCCTCAGAGCTGGCACAAAGGCAGCCAGGCTGGAGTGCTGTAACAATTTATGACTTTGGAACGCTATGCAAATGAGCCCATTTACATGCATACATCCAGGACTTAAATTATCCTCCCTGCCGTCTGCCCCTCGATGTGAGCAGCTCCAGATCGATGGGGATTCTCCCCAGCGTTTCAGATCTGTCCAAGCACAGCCTGCCTTCCTTCCCTGTCCTGTGGCAGCCTCCCCACTGGGGCTCCTGCATTTATCCCTTCCAGGGCTGGATGCAAACCAGAGCGAGACCCACAGGGGCTCAGAGGGGTTTGCTGCTGATGGAAAAGGGGTTTTGTATGGCCACAGGGCCCTCCAGCACCAAATCCTGGGGATTTGGGGGATGGCAGATTGCTTTATGCTGTCCCACAAACAATACTGAGCCAGCCCCTCCTTGGGATTAAAGCAGGCAAGGGCAGCAGGAAGGCTCTCAGAAAAAGGAGGGGATTCAGCAGGAGATTTTATTCCAGTTTTGTCTTTTCCAAGACCCACAAGACAAATGTAAATCACTCCACACAAGCTCACTCCCTTCCCCCCAGTTTATCCCAGATTATTTTCCCAGCCCTTGAAGGAACGTGCCACACCTGTTTAAACCTGAACAATTCAACAACAGCTCTGATGCTTTACAGAATCGTTCATTTCATTCTTTACTCACAATTAGACTTCACACTAATTCCTGTAGCCCTCAATTATGAGCACAGTTTAACAACATACCTGAAAGAATTTGAGAGACATTTTATCTCCCGATGCAGCCCTGAAAAAAGGCCATAATTGCTTGTCATTCAAAGGAAATTAAAAATCATTTGGGGGACGATGTGAATGGAATTTGCAATTAATCTCAGGGTTTTTTCCTCTCCAGGAGGAGCCCTGCACATTGGAGGGCCCTTCAGCAGCAGATGAAGGACAGCGACTGCTCTGCCTGTGGATTCCGCCTCACCAAGGGCTCCCCGCACCAATTTAGATGTTCAGCTTCACCCTCAGATAACCTGGGCCTGATCGTGCTGCAATTCCCCCTCCCCTGCACGGGAATGAAGCTGTCAGCAGCTTCTGGAAGCCCTGGCAGCCAGTACAAGGCTGGAGCTCACATGTGGCAGCCGCTCATCCCATCCCCTCCCAGCTGCTGCGAGCCTCCGAGCACCGACCGTCATTTCCCCCATGCCACCAGCACAAAATCACAGCCAAATTCATTCATCCTCAAGCAGGTGGGTTTTCAGGCACATCAGGGGGCATTCTCATATTAATAAAAAAATTAATAAAAAGAAAACCCAATCAAAACCCCCAGGTTTAGTTCTTGTCTACATTTATTTTTCTCTTTAAAAGTGCAGTTGAGAATAAATCATATGGTTTTTTTTCCTGTAGAGCATCTGCCCCTGTAATCCATAACACATTTTCCTATCAGGAGCCACCCAGAAATAATAAGAAAATAGATTTTTCACAGGGAAATATTTTTCCTAATTGAAATTTAAGTGGTTCATTTTTTCAAATAAAAGTGTTCATGTTTTTGGTGATTTTAGTACAAGCTCGGGGCAAAACCAGCCACAACATCTCGTTTAAGGCCCTTGATAATTGCAGAAATTAGTGACATGGCATGACTTTGTCTTCCCATTCTCAGCCCCACCTGCCCGTGCAGCTCCCTCATTTGAAAGTCTTTAATTGCATCTTCAGCCCTTCCCCACTGCTCCCTGAGCACACCGAGCTCAATCCTCCCTCCCAATCCAGCCTGGATTTAATATTTCGGGGTTGCCTCATTTTTCAGTGTGTGCCTGAGCCTTATCTGCTGCCGACTGTCCAAACACGGCTCCCAAGAAAGAATTTTTCATTTCCTTTGGGCTTTTCTCGCCTGTTTGTCGCTATCTGAATGCTCCACAACATTAATTAAACTGACAAGGTAAGGCAGCAAAATTATCTCCACTCTGCACACAGGGGGCTGAGGCAGAGAGTTCAAGTTGAAAGGAAAGCTGGCCATAAACTCCACAAAAATATCGTGGTTGAAACAAACTCCAAAAGGCAGTGCTGCCTTTCCATGAGGGCATGGGAGGAGGGCCTGGACAAGCACACGTTTCAGGTGAATGCAGAAAAAAAGCAGCCTGAACACAGAAAATTTCCATTTGGCCTTTGAAGGCTTGGATTTACACTTTGAGCCTGGAAACAGAGTTTGGTTCAGAGCAGCCCAAAGCAGCCCCACATTGGGTGCTCCATGCTGGGCTTGCCTCGTGAGTGCACGGATGGAACTGGAAGTGAAGCAGCCCCAAAAAAACAACTTTAAGGGAACAACACGAACCTTTCTAAAGAAAAGGTTTCAGTGCTGATAGAGAAGCAAACACCACTCTCCCAGTTCAGGTAATGAGGGATCCACACAGCCACAAAAAATCAACATTAAGGCATCTAAAGGCAACATTAAGGGATCTAAAGGAAAGGTTTCAGTGCTGATAGAGAAGCAAACACCACTCCCAGTTCAGGTAATGAGGGATCCCTCAGCACCTGCTGCATCCCTGAGCAGGCTGCACTGCAGAGCTCCTGCTTTGTGGGGTCAGCGCTCACTTTCCCCTGTTCTCCACCACCAGAATAAAGCAATTACAGAATAAAGGGGCTGCTCGAGCCCCCCAGCCCTGGTGCAGCCACCAGGGAGGCACAGGCACCCCCTGACTGACCCCAGGGGTATTGGTGAGATTTTTAGTGCAAACTGCAGATTCTCAGGAGTTGGAATCTCCACCCAGCATGGGCAAGAGCTGCTCCCAGAATAACCTGGAGGAGCTGGAAAAGGGAGCCCAGCATCCCTCCTGAGAGTCACCCAAACCCCCAGCCCTGGCTCCAGATGGGATTCTGCTCCTTCTGCACCCACTGACAGCCTCCTCACATCCCAACTCACTGAATCCCATCAGAGCCACAAACAAGGCTCAGAGGAGGTGTCTAGACAAGGACAGATAATTCTGGATGCTCCAGTGGCTGTGCTCTCCTCTTGGCAAGGCAGAGATTCGTGAGAGTCCCAACGTGCCAGACACAGCCCCAAAAATAATTTATAGACTTTCAAAGCCAATATTTTCAAAAATAAATGACAAATATAAAGACAAAATCATCAAAACACTCACAGAAAGCAAGGGTTTAAACTGCCAAAGAAATGTCATAACATTTTCTCTGAAAATTATTCATAGCCTTCCAATCGGTTCCAGAATCTTCTGCTTCTTTCCCTCCCTACCAACTGCTATTAAATGTAGCAAGGTACTGACTGCAAGGCTTTGCCTCTGCTAAATCCCTTCCCAGCATGTCAAGTGTATCAATATTTGAACAGGCAATGGCAAATTCCACAGCCTTACAGATATATTTATTAATTTCAATCATCAGGCCAGGGAGGTGTGAATGAGGGCACTGTCATTTAGGGCTGTAATTAATCATCCCGGACACTTCCCTGTCAGGGCCCATAAATCAAGAAGCAAAGTGTTTCTCCTCCTGAGTGATATGGAAGCAGCATTAGCAGGGTGACAAAAATCTAATGCTGTCAGTGAGTGGGAGATATTTTATCTGCCTTTGACACGGGGCTGTTCCACACGGGTGCCCTCCACCTCAGAATTTATTTTCTGCCTGTAGAGCACACATTTTAAAAATATGAACAGAGCAGAACAACAAGGCTGAAGTACGAAGTTGCCAAATGCCAAGACAGAGGAAAGTTTCTGAAGGAAAGGGGAAAAAAATGCCCTGACACATCAATCCAAGGTGTAACAAACACATGTTGGGAATAAGAAGGGACAAATCTCTGTTTGCAGGGTGTGCTGGTGTTCACAGGGGTCCCAGGACCAGGGGAGGGATGAGAATCTTGATTCCATGTTTCAGAAGGCTGAGTTATTATTTTATGATATAAAATATATTAAAATTATATACTAAAACTACACTAAAAGAATAGAAGAAAAGATTTCATCAGAAGGCTAGCAAGGAAAGGAATGGAATGATAATAAAATCTCGTGACTCTCAGAATCTGAGACAGCCGGACTGTGATTGGCCATTAATTAAAAACAACCACATGAGACCAATCCCAGATGCACCTGTTGCATCCCACAGCAGCAAATAACCATTGTTTTTCTTTTCCTCTGAGGCTTCTCAGCTTCTCAGGAGAAAAAACCCTAACAAAAGGATTTTTCATAAAATGCGTCTGTGACAGCAGGGCAGTGCAAGGCAATTCCTGGATTGTAGAACAGCTCTGAACCAGCCCCTGCTCACTCCACACCCAACAGGGTTGTTGAGGAAAACACAAGGAATAATGAGGCTTAAGGCACTGATTAAAACAGAGGAAAATATGAAGAACTAAATCTCATTTCAAAAATAACAAAAGGCTGAGTGCAGATGTGAGAATCACCCGTAACACGCAGGACACGTCCATGGTGAGGAGGCTGCCAGGCTGGTGCTCCTCAGCTCCTGGCAGGGGTCACCACCCCTCCCTGCCACGGCATTGCCTGCTCCTATTTCACACCAGAAATGTGACATATGAACCACCAAGCCTTCAAATTTTCACTGCTTTAAGAGATTCTTTTCAAGTGCAGCCATACAGGACCATTTATTACCTTTAATATTTGGATGGAGCTGCTGAAAGCCAGACCTGAACCAGCCAGGCTGGTGAGAAACCTGCATTTGAAGAGATCCAAGCCCTGCACTAACAGCTTGTCTGAAATGCATTCAAACACTTGAGATACTTTAAAAAAAAACCTTGTTAGATCCTGGGAATAACAGTCAGCATCATTTTATTTGACATTTCTTCCCTCTCCAGCTCCACCACGTGCCCCTGGATTATTCACAGCCTCTCCTGGCAGGCACTCTGACACTTCTCACAACACAAAGTCCCTGGGGCTGCTCTGATCTCGGGCAGGAGCTGATGCAGGCTGCTTTTAGGGCTCTTGCTGAGAGGGATCTCGGGCAGCTGCCATGGGGAACACCCATGGACAGTGAATTTTCTGGCAGGGTCCAGCCGAACAGAGCCCAGCTCTGAGATGATAAAACACAGCCATGAACACACCTCCCCACCTGGCACTAAACACAGGTCAAGGCTCCCCCCGAGACCTTTCATCTTTAAATATTTGAGATCTCAGCGCCTCAATTCTGCCAGTAACAATTCGACCTGCGACTCCTTACCCCACTCATTCGCAGGCTACAAACTTTATAGCCAAAATCAAACCTAAATATACCTATTGCAACCTACCACGGGAAAGGAAACCATAAAATTCCTTATTTAATCACACAATTCTATCACCAATCTGCTGAAAAAATAGATGCACAAGGGCATTACTGCCTGTGCTCTGAGTGCTAAGGTGGAATTCTGCCCACAGGCAGTAACTGTAAACCCAGGTCTGAGATAATCCAGTTGTAAAACACTGAGCATAAACCACATGCTTTTAGCCTCTGATGGAAGCATTCTTCTCCAAAGCACAATTTACATTTAAATTGATATTGTAGGGAATCAAATACTCAAAATAAGTGTCAATGTTTTCTTCTTCACCGAGTTGTTTCCTAATTGGATTCAAGTGTTTTGCCTAACCATTTCATAGTCTTATTTTGTTCTGGAAATTAAAAATAAAATCTTTCATTATTCATGATCCCTACCTTCTGGGAAGTGCCTCGGATTGTTTTTGTTAAGAAAATCAGAACAGGCCGTTTCCATTTAACTGCTGAGACCCAGCAAACAGAAGGGAAGCAGCTCCTCCTGAGGCAGTAACAGCAGAGCTCTGATGGAAGCCAGCAGGAACATCCACATCCAAAATGCCCCTCCTGGCCTTCCACTCCAGGGGCACAGAGCCCCTGGGAATGAGGTGCTGGAGTCACCCCTGCCTTTCCCTGGCTCTGCTCCTCTTCACACCAACCCCAAAATCTCAGGGGAATTGCAAACCCAGACTCTGGGCTCCCCACAGAACAACTACAATGCTTCAAAAATAAACTAAAACAAATGCTGTTTCAGCAATAAAGCAGCAGTTCCCTGAAGAGAGCTTTGTAAATGAATTATACAGCTAAGGAGGCTGAAAAGCATCCATGAGCAGGGTAAATCTGGTGGCTGCAGGAGCAGGAGGTGCCCACCACACTGCACTCCTGGCAGGGTGGGTGGGGAACAGAATCTGCTCAATTCCTCCTCTGCTGCTGCAGGGACAATGCACAGGTGCTGCCATGGGCTGTCAGACACAAATAGAATACATTCAGTGGTGAAAGGACCCCTTGAGCAATTCCCTACCAAATTTTGTTGTTGCTCTGGCCAAAGACATGGTGGGAATAGAGTTCAGTGAGAAAGTTCCTTGTGGTTAATGTAGAAAACCAATCAAGCACCAAGATGTCCCAGAGAAGCCACACGAGATCCAGGTGGCTGCAATTACAAACTCTCGAGTTAACAAAACCCTTCCCAGCCCCAAATTCCTTCATTTCTGTCCCCAGTTTGAGGAACCCCTGAGGGAGCTGGGGGTGCTCAGCCTGGAGAAGAGGAGGCTCAGGGCTGCCCTCATTGCTCTCCACACCTTCCTGCAGGGTTGTTGTAGTCAGGTGGGGTTGGTCTCTGCCAGAACCAGGGGACACAGCCTCAAGGTACAGCAGGGAAGGTACAGGGTGGATATCAGGAAGAAATTTTTCACCAAAAGAATAATAAAGCACTGGAATGCTCTGCCCAGGGAGGTGGTGGAATCACCATCTCTGGATGTGTTTAAAAACAGCCTGGCCATGGCACTGGGTGCTACAGTCTGGGTGAGGTGTCAGGGCACAGGTTGGACTCGGTGATCTCAGAGGTCTCTCCCAAGCCCATCATTGTGTGATTCTGAGTACGACAGGAGCATTCCCGACACGGCCCTGGCCAGGCTCAGCTGCAGCTCGGAGCTGTTCCACAGCCAGGTGTGCTGAGCCCCCCCAGGCTGGGCAGGTTCATTCCTAATTCCCCAAACCTCCTTCTGCACCTGGCTCCTGTCCTGCTCCTGCAGGACTTCGGGCTGCGGCTCCTGCCAAGCGCTGCTGCTGTAATTCCCTCCCAGCCGATAACATCAGCAGGGAAATTTCACTCATCGCCTCTCCTTAGAGCTAAATGTGCCGCTAATTTGTGAAATATTTCACCTGACCCGTCAAACCAACCCAACACTTCCCTGGCCTTTCTTCCCTTAGCGTGATAACCGACTCAAAACCACTTATTCCACTTCATTAAAATCAAAAGTCGACCTGAAAAACAATAGCTGGGGCTTGAATTGAGTCGAGCTACACATCATCAGTGCAGCAGGAGAACAACAGCAAAAATCAGAATGTTGTTTGTCTCTAAATGACCATCACCTTCACAGGGATTTATTTTTTACATAGCTCTTGTGCTGGTTTATATTGGATTTTTGGATTTAAAATGCCCACATCAGCAGCCCAGGGCAGGGAACATCCCACCCCATCCCTCCCCATGGAGCAGAGGAGCAGCCCCATCCCCAGGGTCCTCAAATGGGGTCAAATTTACCCTCCCCAAAAGCAGCCAGACACTGCACAGCCCCATTCAGCCACCCGAGGCCAAAGGCACAAAGATTCCTTCCCAAAAATTCCACCTCGCCCAGAGGAAAGGATAAAATAACCATTTCTATAGAACTCAACAGACTCAGCAAGCTGCTAAACACAGTTCCTAAATTAAGGCGTGTAAAGGTGAAAGGAATGAAGAGAATTTACTTTTATCGGCACAAGAAAAACCTTCCCCTTAACCAAAGGGCAATGGCTGGGTGCAGTTCAGGTTTTTAAACACATTTATGAAAACCTTTCATTCAGGAGAC
>WBNP01001597.1:43951-57582 GCA_013401095.1 Passerina amoena | reverse complement strand
AAAAAAAGATTAAAAAGGGCTACCAGCGAGGAACTTTTTTCCAAACAAAAAAAGGCATTATTTTAAAATTTGCTTCCCTGCCTGTGAAAGAGATGTAGACAAGGGAAACAATGGATAAAAGTGAAAAGAATAGTAATATTTACAACAATGTGCCTGTATTCACCTTCAGGCCACGTGTGGGATAATCTGTCCATTTTTTGGGTTATTTTTCTGAGGGTGAGGGGTTTATGTTTGTGCCATGTGCCTTTCAGTGCCCTCTTTATAACAATAATAATAAATTAAAGAGGGCTAGAGGACAGATTTGAGAAGTGGCACGTGAGCAGCTGGAACATTTAAATGCTGTGTGCTGCATGGCAGGGTTGGGACCCTGCAACTCCCACTCGATGTAAATGGAGGATTTGGGGAACTGTGAATTCTGAGGGACAGTGATGCCTTGTGCAGGCTGCAGAATAAAGCAGGGATTGATTCCAAGCATCTCCTCCATGGATCCACCTTGGGCAGCAGCAGAGCCCAGCCAGGGCTGCACCCAAGATGAACCAAAATGGCCCCAAAATGCACCAGCGCTGCCGGGGTCTCTCCCTGGGCTCAGTTCTGCTCCATTTGCACCTTGCACTTCATTGTCCCATCCCAGCTTTAGCCCCTGCAGTCCCACCCTGCTTGTTTTTCTCTCTGCAGCCCACGGGCTTTGTGCTCTGGGGCTGAGATTGGGATCATTTGGCCTTGGTGCCCAGCTGGAGCAGGAATTGTTTTGTCTCCCTGCTCTGTGCACAGAGCTCAGCATCCCTGAATGTGGAGCTCAGACCCACCCACTAAAGCAGCACAGAATGGGAAAAATATAAAAGCCAAACCTGAGGCATCATTTCACAAGGCATCAACAGCTGCCCCCTCCCCAGCAGGATGGATAAGAACTAGGCTCAGCCAGGGAAAGGGAGAGGGCCTCTTTAATGTAGTGCCATAGACATAATTTTTACATTTGTCTCTGCGTGGCACGATTTGAGTGAGAAAGGAGGATCCTGTTCTAGCACAGTCTGACCTGATTCCCCAGGTTATTAGGAAAAGGAGCGCCCAGATCAGCAGGAGTTTTCTGCAGCCCAGAAATGGATGTGAGGGACACGGCTGTGCCAGGGGCTGGCCAGGTGCTGTTCTGAGCTGCCTGTCACCCTGAGCCCCTCCTGGCCACCTCCCCATCCCCAGCCTTCTGCCCAGGCTCCTCAGACCCCTCTGCCCCCAAACTCCCCTACAGCTGCCAGGATTTGCATGTTCATTCTTATTTCTTCAGGGCAAAATGTGAGGGGAGGAAAAAAGGATTTCACAGTGTCTCTGTGTGAATAGTCCTGCTCCTTGTTTCAAACATAAACACAAATAAAGTTGCAGGATGCAGTGAGTGCTGCTTTTGCATGAGGATGGCTGGCTTTCCCCTCAGCTCATTAAGATTCCTCATTTCCCTCATCACACTGGCACATTCTCTGGCAGAGGTCGGGCTCCTCGTGGGGGTCACGATCGCTCTCTGTTACGGCGTTATTTTCTTTGCCATCATGGAATCTTCCAGCGTGGAAAAGGCAGGGTAAAAATAGACCTTTCTCTGCCCTGCAAAAGCATGTTTGCAACCTTCTGTCCTTGCTCAAAATGTCTAATGCTTTATC
The DNA here is from genome assembly GCA_013401095.1 of Passerina amoena. Lineage (NCBI taxonomy): Eukaryota > Metazoa > Chordata > Aves > Passeriformes > Cardinalidae > Passerina > Passerina amoena. The sequence goes on along the minus strand of WBNP01001597.1, from coordinate 55,939 downwards.
TCATCTCTCTGTCAGTTCCCGAGTTGGCCCCTCTGCCTCCAGAGCTTCCTACTGACAATCTGCCTCTGTCCTGACTGCATTTTTTGGTCTCTCTTCCTACCACCCTTCCCTTCCTGAAGACAAAAAAATCTGTGTCCTCTAAACCCAGCCATCTCCTGCAGGGATTTTTTAAACACTGAAAATGGTCATCCTTGGAATGGTCTTTTTAGGAACTCTGTATTATGATTTATTGATAAGTGCGCTGCAAAATTTCAGCAGAAGTAGCTGCTTGCCTTGATAAAGGAGCATTTTAAATGTATAACAAGGATATACATTGTAATCTGCTGAAAATGTTATTATGACCTGCTGTTCCAAGATTATAAATGAATTATTTCTGCAGAATCTGTTCCTTCATTGTTTGGTTTTCTACCCACCACTGCACTTTTGGTGCCTTGTAAAGAAGGTTTAAAACAAAATAAAATAAAATTCATTGCATTACTGACCTGAGCAGGACCTTTTGTTCAATTGAATATATTACATAGCTCCTTCACAGGTGATTTTTAGTGTTTCTGAGTTCACTTAAGTGAAAAGTTGCAAAGAGTAATAGCAACAAACAACAAACCACAACCCTTAGTACGGGAGGCTTAGAAAATGTGTTATTGCTCAGTTCATACCCAGGGGTTCAGACCCTGTGCTCAGGAGGTTTGTTTCAAGTGCCTGTTCCTCACCCAAGTTAAATATTAGTGCAGATCCACCCTCTCATTCCAGGTTGTGCCATGCTCATCTTTCTGAGGGGCTTTAGCCTGTGGAAAATCAGTTCTGCAGGACACGAAGGTGTTTCACAAATCAGTATCTGGATTGCAGGGAAGAGCAAGTGCTGTGGAAATGTGCCCTGCTCAGGTGTGTCCAGGCTGTGGATAGCACATCTGCAGGCAGCAAATCTTTCAGCCTCTGTGGGAAGTGATGAAACTGAGGCCTCTGTGTCCCACACAACAGTTTTGACCAAGAGTCTCACCAGAGATATGGGAAAAGAGCTTAATGCTGTTTATTGACCCCGTGCAGCCAGGCTGGGCAGGCCCTCCCTTGACAGACTGGGCTTTTTGCTGGGGATTGGCTTCCCTTTCAATTGATGCAAGCATTCCTCAGGAGCCAGTATTTTATCCTTGTCATGCCAACCTGGATGCAAAGTGACTTCCCCCTGCTGAGCTCTGCGAGGTGCCAGCAGGGACAATGCCATCGAGGTGCCAGCAGGGACAATGCCACCGTGGGCACCCCTGGGAGATCCATTTGGCTCACAGCTGTAATCATTGGGGTTAATGGCATTGGTCCCACTGGTGGGCTTGGGAAGTGCCTATTGTTGCTGCCTCTGGCAATAAATTCCCCTGTGCCAGTTCTTTGCTGGGCTGGTTTATGGCACCAATTGCAATCGCGGCAGGTAAGGGAGCAGCGACGTGAGGAAAGCTGGAAATAAAGGCAGAGGGGAGCAGGTGGGTGAAACCTCTTTTAAACCAACTAAAATGCATCCTGTGTGCTTGCTGTAAGAATAGAAAGAACCCCCACAGAGAAGATTTTTACCTTCAGATATTTTTTTTCTATCTAAAGATTGTGGAAGAATAAGGTTTTATTTCACTAGTGACTAGTGGTGTCAAGTGGGTAATACCAAAACTCAGATAAGAATGGGTTTGCTGTTGATAATTTCCATCTCATTCAGGCGCTGGTGGCAAAAAGCAAGCTCTTCTCTATGGTATTTCAAAGTGCCTTTTTTTTTTTTCATTTGTCATTTTAAAAGGAATAAGAGGTGGTAGGTGAAATGTCTCTTTCCCTCTTGCTTTTATGAACTGAACAGGAAAGTGAGATGAATTGTAGTCAAATGTGAGAAATCTTCCCACCCTTAATTTGCCATCTGAGAATCATAAGGTTGAAGCACAACAAGTAATGTGAGTCAGTGAAGGAGAGATTCAGCAATATAAATTAGTTTATTCATACAAAATTAAAAAGACTCCGTTTGTTCTGCTGCTGTAGCTTAGTAGGGATGTGTGGAGTCTTTCAGATGCCAGAGATTTTAGGGATTAGCCCTGCTCCTGGAAAAGGGATTTATGCCATTGAATGCCACTTACCATATTTTCTTTTAGCAGAAAATAGCCCAGGGTTTATTATCTGCAGCATGTTTTTTATCTTTACCTGAGTTGTGTGTGCAATGGAGGTGCACATCTGTCCCTTTTCCTTTCTGATTTTGGCCTCCTTCCTTTTCCTCCCTCTCTCCAGGTATTTGGCTGGCTCCAGCGTGTTTTTTCAGCCTTTTGCCAATGCCTTCATCTTTGTACGGAGCATCCACATTTCTCTTGAGCTGCTAAAATTGATTTAAAGCTGAAAAGATAAAAAAACAGACAAGAAATATTTTCAAATTGCAATTGAAGATAAGAAGGGAAAACCCCTTCCTGAGATAATGGGGGTTCTGGAGCACTGAAATGGAAATATGTACTTAGCTCCTGATATGGACATTCTGCAGACAGGACCTGTATGAAAAATGGATTTTGTGTTTACTGGTACAAAGAAATCTTTTAACATAAAGAAGAGAGAAATCCAGTCTGTAAAATTCAGTCATTTGGGTGCATGTAATTCTCATGAAAGTGGCATTTGATTTGGTATGGAAATGAGATGCATGTTAGGCTTTTGTACAGATTTTTGAATTAAACTCAAGCACAGAGATTTGGTTTTGATGCATGTGTCCTTGTGCAGAAGTAGCCACAGTTTTAGGCACTTGGAAATTCCCATCCCCAATCAGAGATTTTGTTGGAATGCTTGTAAAGAAAAACTTTGTGAGAAGGACAAAAGGACAAAGTCCCCACTCTTTTACCCAATCTTATTTTTCAAATTTTGTGATTTATTTTCTGTTAAGTTGTCACAGAATTATTCCTTGCAACTTGGTGTGCTCAAGCTCCTCTCACAGCCATCCTGGTGCACATAAGTTGCCATCAATGGCTTCTTTTTAATTCCCAAGCTGAGCAAGGGGTGCAGAGGAAAGGATCTTGTGGGCGCTTCAGCTCGAGAGCCAATTTCTGCTCTCTCAGGAGCGTGGAGAGAGGTGGTGGAATCATGTCACCATGGTATTTTATGAAAAATCCCTTCACCAGGATTTCTTCTCTTGGGAAGCTTCTCCCTGGTTTGCTGCTTTGGAATGTGATTTGGAGGATTATTTACCCACGCATGAATTATTTTTGATTAATAACCAATCACAGCCAGCTGTGTCGGACTCTGAGTCTGTCACGGGTTTTTATTATTCATTCTTTTCCAGCCTTCTGTCTGTATCCTTTCTCTATAGTTTAGTATAGTTTTAGTATATAATTTCTTATAATATAACATATCAGACTCTGAGAACTTGGAGTCAAATTCTCATCTCTCACCTCACCCTGGAGACCCAACACCACCACAACAGAATCATGACCAGATCCCTCCCTTACCAGCAGCGGGACTCTGTGCTCATCTTTTCCTTGGGCAGATGGAGGAGCTGCCAAGCAGGGCCAGCATACTGCAGGTTTCTCTTGGCAGGGTGGAATTTGTTTATCTTTCAACTTCATTTCGCTTTCCTGGGAGCTGTGGTGCTTCCCCAGGAGCAGGAGGTGGAAAAGCAATGTTTGCAGTCCCAGCTTGGCTGCATTTTAAGCATTCTTTACAGGCAGGTTTTCCACAGCCTTGCAGGATGTGTCTCCCCTCCACCCCTCTTTTATTTTATTTTATTTTCAGGAAAATACCACATCTTTTCAAAGGAGCTCCCTCCTGCCTGTGAGTCTGCAGCCAAAGCTTTGCAGTGAGGAGGAAATGCAGCACGGCCAGGAGAGCCCTGGGATGCAGAAAGCATTTCAGCCTGTGGAGGGCTGAGTTGGAAACTGGGTGCAAGCACTGGTTTTGTGTAGTGGTTTTGGTTATTGCACTAATGAGTGTGCTGGGTTCAGTGCTGGTGAACCACCAGTGCAGTTACCAGGATGTACTCACTTATTCCCTGTAGGATTAGGAGAAGGACAAAGCAGGTTGAAAATTTTAAAAGGGTGTAAAGAAAAGTTTATTAATACTTGCTAAAAGAAAGAGTAATAAGAAGCAGAATAAAACTTTTAGGACACTTCTCCTCCCCTACAACCTTTTATTTTTTCTTACTGATAATGGGAAGAAACAAAATTTAAGTCACGGTCATAGCCAAATGAAAGGAGAAGATTATTCCTTCCCAGGCTTCTTATTTTTTGTGCAGGAGCATTCTGGGCCAGTGGCTGCAGGTATTGCTCTGCAGGCCCAAACATGGGCTGTAGGTGCCTAAAAACTCCAGAAAGTTTGTTGGAAACCTTGGTTAAACTTCATGCTTCATCCTTTTTCCCCCCCTGAGTAAAGGTTGTTCACAATGCACAGAATTTTTAAGATTGTATTTCCACCCCAGAGTTGTGCTGTTCTTTAGGAGATGCTGAGCTCTGTAGCTTTGTGTGCATTTATTCAGAGCCTTCAGTTTTGTCTTTTCGTCAGGTAACGTTTTTTTCCTTAATTTTATTTACTTGGAATTTGTCCAGCTGTATGCATGCAAATGGAAATTTAACTTAAATGTAATTTCATACTAAACTTGATTTAATTAAATAGAATGTTTTTTAAAAATGGCATTTATTTTTCACTATAGCTAGTGGCTGAGATGTTTCTTTCAAGCTGTTTTTACAGCTAAGTTCTCACTCAAATTGTGAAAAAAACAATAGGTGCTTTGACAGATAGTTTTTATTTGAGGTGTGTAATTATCCTAAAATCTGACTGAAACTCCAAAGGAAAGGTTTACTAAGAAGAGCCGTTAGTTACCACCAACTGAAACAAAAGAGGTGTCTTAACATTTGTTTCATTGTAGAGAATAAATCCAGAACATAAATGTACTAGGATATTATGGATGGCTGAAATGTGGGGAGTGGTTGTGTTGACATAAAACCAGATATTTGCCTTGTACTTTTACCTGTAATTAGAAAGCATTTTTATTACTTTATAAATTGCTTTCTTAACAAATGTTTTAGTCTTAACACAATTAGGCCTTTCCAACAGTTGCCATAAAGTCAAGTTTAATTTCGAACGAGTTCTCTTTTTAATAAAGTTTGACTGCAAATGTTTATGCTTCTATTTTTTTTTTTTCTCTCTGCTTTTAATGAAGACAGAGGAACAAATAGAGTCAACTCAGTGGTGTAAAGCTGCTAGAGAGCCCTGGAATGGACATGAGTGTAAGAAATAAATAATGGACAGCCTATAGAGTCATTGGATTTTAGTGAGTTGTGCTCAGGGGACTCCTGGCAGAGCCACTTTTGCTCCACAGCCCTCCAGAATGGGGCTGGTTAAATACCAAGCAACATTGCAGGGATGCCTGATGCTATCCATGTGGCCATGGAGTGATTAATGCAGCTTGTTGGGGTGGTTAAACTGAGAGATGCAGCAGGCTGAGGTTTACAGTATTGATCCAATTTCAGTGCTGGTAAAAGGATCCCTGGAGGAAATATAATGGTATTATTACTGCTCTTCCTAAAGCCATGTGCAAAGTGTGCAGAAGACCTATATAGAGCCAAGGTAACTTCATGCTGATAAAGCAGGGCAGATGTTTTGTAATGGAAGCAAATTCTACAGCACAAATAATTACACTGCAAGTCGCAGTTGGGATTGTTTCCTCTATGCCGTGCCTAAATGATTCCAAAGCTCCAAAGACATAAACAGTAAAAAAAAGGAGCTGCTTTCAGTTGCAAGCTGCAGGTGCAACCAGACACAGTGGGACTCAAGAAGAAGTGTTGAATTACAACCTTTTTCCCTTCCCATCTGGCCTACAAAGGGCTCCATCAGCTGCCACCTGATGTAACATTTCCTCACATCCTTTTCCAGGGGTTGGCCTCACTGGAGCAGCTCTGGTGGCTGGAAAAGGTCAGTCCTTTCCTTTCTCTGGAACATTTTCCCCTGTGGAGTGCTGCTCTCTGGGCTGTCTCAGGAAGCCCAGGTGGGATGTGCACTCTGAGGAGGCTGGGCTCCCCTCTGTGCAGCACCACAGAAATACTCCAACTCATGAAACGTGGAGGGATTTCAATATTTCCAGATGGCTGGGTCCCTTGCAGTTGATACTGTTGTAACAGGACTGTATTTCAATTATTTCTCAGCCATTAGTATGCACGGCTTAGCATTGCTGGTTAAGATTTGATTTCCCAGTGAAGGGAGCAAAGGCAGCACCTGCCACAAGGAAATACTTCCAGTGGGGCCAAAAAATATCGCCCATGAAAATTCTCTTGCTCAAAATACAAAATGTTTTTTCTGGCACTTTCCAGTGATTATGAAGCTAATGAAAATGGAAGCTGTTGCATCCATCTGTCCTGAATATCACTAGCTTTGGAAATAAGAGCATTGAGGATTGTGTGTGACAGCCTTAGGGAGAATATAGGGTGGGCTCACACCTTCACCTGTGTATGTGGTGGCCAGAAGGACAACAGGGAAAAAGGGAGATCTGTTTTCCTCTAGGTTTCATTGTTTCAAACAGCAGGACACAGGAGTGGATACTGATGTCATGGTTTGCCACATAGATTTAGATTTATCCTATAGATTCATAGATTTAACTGTGTTTGCCACGATTTGCTGGCTGCTATCAGTGTTCACAAGCTGGGACTTGTCAAGGAGGATGCTCAGACTAATATATTCTGGATATCACCAGTGTCAGGGGCGAGTGCTGTGTTATATTGCTACAATTTGCCTTTTGTTGTAAAACTTCTCCCATGCCAAAGGAGAATTCTGTCTCTGTACCCAGTCCCTTCATGCCTCATGCCCTGACTTTGAGGGCTTTGTTGCCACAGCAACTCTGCACCATCCTTCTGTTGCATTATTGCTGCTCCCATAACTAAGAGGTACAAATTAAACTTGTCAGTCACATCTGAAAAAAAAAAAAAAAAAAGATCTTAAAGATGTTTTCTGTCTGGTCCCAGTATCATAGCAGGTGCAAGCTCTGGACTGCATTCCCTGCTTTGTTTTCTAGGTCCTCATTACTTACAACAGATGCACTGAACCTGGTGGGAAATATTTGCTGGCTGAAAATAGCATCTTCCTCTGGATACTAAAAAATTCTATTATAACTATTGCACTCTTTACTGGAAAAAAAGTCCCTTTTTATTTTTTGTTAATTTATTCCTGATTGTGGAAGTAAATATATTAATAGGTTCTCAAATAGTAAACGTATTAGTAAGTTAGTATAGTAAATATATTAATAGATTCTCAAATAGTAAATATATTAATAGGTTAGTATAGTAAATATATCAATAGGTTCTCAATCATTAGTAAAGAGTAAATATCTCTTTGTGAAAAGAGTTATTCCTTCTGTTTTTGGCCCTTAGGTTGAAGCCCAAATGTAGAACAAGAAATGTCAGTCACTTGCAAGTTGGGCTCTGTCTACTCCCTGCAAACATTGATTTTATTTTGTAAAGTGTCTAACAAAACATGGGGATGTTTTACTGGAAAAAAAGTCCCTTTTTATTTTTTGTTAATTTATTCCTGATTGTGGAAGTAAATATATTAATAGGTTCTCAAATAGCAAATATATTAATAGGTTAGTATAGTAAATATATTAATAGGTTCTCAAATAGTAAATATATTAATAGGCTAGTATAGTAAATATATCAATAGGTTTTCAATCATTAGTAAAGAGTAAATATCTCTTTGTGAAAAGAGTTATTCCTTATGGTTTTGGCCCTTAGGTTGAAGACCAAATGAAGAACAAGAAATGTCAGTCACTTGCAAGCTGGGCTCTATCTGCTCCCTGCAAACATTGATTTTATTTTGTAAAGTGTCTACCAAAACATGGGGATGTTTTACTGGAAAAAAAGTCCCTTTTTATTTTTTATTAATTTATTCCTGATTGTGGAAGTAAATATATTAATAGGTTCTCAAATAGCAAATATATTAATAGGTTAGTATAGTAAATATATTAATAGGTTAGTATAGTAAATATATCAATAGGTTTTCAATCATTAGTAAAAAGTAAATATCTCTTTGTGAAAAGAGTTATTCCTTATGTTTTTGGCCCTTAGGTTGAAGCCCAAATGTAGAACAAGAATGGTCAGTCACTTGCAAGTTGGGCTCTGTCTACTCCCTGCAAACATTGATTTTATTTTGCAAAGTGTCTACCAAAACATGGGGATGCTATTCCAAGCTGGTAGCCCATAAAAAAGGAAAAGAAAAATTTTTCTCTCGGGGAGCTGCCCAGAAAACCCCTGGTCAGTGAATGCAGCTGACATATCATGCTTCAATATTGAGACATTTTGTTTACAGCTGGAAATATCAAAAATGGCAAAAGCATTATTTATCTAAGACACTGATGATGAAGATAATTACTTGTCACCATCTTACAGAGATATGTTTTCCTCAGTGAAACATTTATTTGTCTTTTTTAAGGCTCTCTAAAAGAGTAAGGAAAATAAAAAAAAATTCCATGCATCACTCTTCAGGTAGCAGTGATATAATTTTAGAAACAAGTAATCTAGTGCAAATTCTATTTAGCATTATATGCCTGATGGCTGGAGACCGTTGTGTTGTTTGTAATTCCCAGCCTGAGGCTGTGCTGAACACGATGTAATTTGCTCCAAGGCTGTGTAACTCACGGGAGGAGATACAAGGAATTCCAATACTCCCATCAGCAGTAAATTGGTCTGAAACCATATTATTTGTTTCCATTTTCTTCTGAGGAAGAATAACAACCCTTACACAGATTTTTCCCTCATGCAAGCTAAGTCTATTGGCTTCCAAAGTTAGATAAATGTGTCTCTGGTATGATTTCAAAAGAGCGGGAAAAAAAAGAGATTTTATAATTCAATGAAAGTCAAAGCCTGTTTCATTTTCAGAGTAACATTGTCTTTTGTTTGCAATGGTTATGAGGCATTGCTGCTTCTTGTGCATTTGCATGTTCAGGTGAAGAAGCAGTGTGTTAATGATGCATTAGGTGAATAAATAAATGTATTATCAATTAAAAAATATAAAAGCATAGGAATTTTTTTTTGTCTGTGAGGATTTTGCAACTGATTACCTTTTTAAATTCAGCCAGTGGTTAAATTCATCCATCTCTTGCCTTACAGGTCATAAAACTTTTCCCAGGTCTGAAAATCCTGTTGGTGAGGAAGAGTGGAGATGCCTGCACTGGTAATTATTCCAGTTTCTATTTTGCCAACTATTGCAAGAGGGCAAGTGGGTAGAATCCCTTTTCTGGACATTTAAACATCCCGTCTTCTCCACCGGAGGCAAATAAAATTATCACTGTGCATCCCAAGAAATCTGTTTATAGAAGAAAATGACTCTTGGATAGGTAATGAGGATTTCTCCTTTATGGGCTGGGCAGAGCAGGGGAGGCAGCGATTAAAGCAGCAGGAGTGCAGCAATCCTCACAGCTGTTAAATTCCTCCCCTGCAGAGAACTTTGCCTTCATTTTTCCTGCCCTTGGGGCTGGGTTTTGCACGAGGGCTGAGCTCTGGTTGCTGTGAGCACAAACCTCCATCCTCACGGAGACGCCACCGCGGTTGGATGGGTTTGTCGCTGAGGCTCAGCCCCAAATCTGGGCTCATAGTTGGAGCTGGTGTGACCCCAGTGCTGCAGCAAAGTTTGTTCCCCCCGCACCACCAAGTGCAGCTTCAGGGTTTTGACGTGCTGGTTTTGTTTGTGTGTTGATTTTTGGTGATTTTTGGTCGTTTTGCTGGCTCCTGTTCCGAGCCGTCCAGGGCTAAAGGCAGGAAGGGCACCAGCCTGCAGCCTTCCCCTCCTTGGGGAGCTGGCAAGTGTCTCTTGTCTTTTGGGAGTTGGAATTCTCAAATCAAACGCTGCAGGAATAGCAGCTGGTGACAGTGACAAATATTCCTGCTCATCTCCAGAGTCTCTGCCAACCCTGGAGCAGCAATCCCGATTCTGTTCAATGCCACTGACATTAGTTTATTCTAAAATAAGCTCTGTTCTTTTATCAAAGGAGGGGATAAGAAGTACAATAAGCTGTGATCTAGCCACTGCTGTAATAAGGAATCACCCTTCTTTAAAACAAAGTGTGATAAAAGTCTTCTTCCCCCCAGACTGAACAAACAATTAAAGAATCCTGGGAAATAAGTGACAGCTCTGCAGCCTCTCAGCTTTCTCCTGGGAAAAGGAATTTATGTTTCCTGTAGCTCAGAGCCCATTTCAGAACGATTCGAGGCAAGGAATGGAAAAGGATGGAAAGAAGTTCCAGGGGAAGTTTTCCAGAGCCACTCCTCTCTTGTCAGTGTAAGCAGAACATCAGGGAGAGCAGGAGTTCCCCAGCTCTGCATCACCAGCATGGCCAAATACACTGGGTGTGAACCAGAGTTTCTTCCTGTTAGCTCTCATTTGGGTCTGTGTTGCAAAGGAAATGCTTCTGGGGGGAGTTTTGAGAAGGCCTATGAACTTTGAAGTTTGGGAAGGCTTATGTGGATTGACTGTGGGATATAATGGCAAAAGGATGCTGCAGGTGACACCAGGGGTCTGTCAGACAGCACCAAGCAGGATTTAGCCCCCAGAACAGTCAGGGCTGTGTTGTGGAAGATATTTGTCCTCCCCTAGGAGCCATTTGAGAAGCTGAGTCACTCTCTGATATAAGAAATCATTTTAATCCTTTGCAGCTTTGTCTTTTTTGTGTGAATCTGTGGTTTTGAGGAAGTGCATTGATTTAAGTTTTGCCTGGCAGTAAGGCTGAGCCACAGAAATCTATCAAGCTGTAAAATGCACCAGTCCTATCTGTGTGTGAGCCAGTGAGCTGTGACACTGAGCCATTCATGTGGCACTTCAAATAATTTTAAAAATTTACAGAAGCTGCCTGTATGGCTTTAATTCAGTAAATTAAACAGTGGCAGCTTGCAAGCACACAAACATAGTTGTTGAAAGGTAATGTTAAATGTTCTCTTGATCCCTAACCTGTCCTCCTGGAGAATTCCTGGCTCTATTTTGAGAGTTTTGTGGAGCATCCTCCACAGGCAGATGAGGCCAGCACAGTGCTGGAGATTTACTGATTTCTGTGTGGACAATTCCATGGGATTTGGCCCCAGGGACAGAGAACTGCTCAGAGTATTTATTTTTTATTCATTTCATTTATTTTAATTTCTAATATTTTATCGATAAAAAGATATTAACATAAATATATTGTATATAAAATATATTTATATATTTTATATATAAATATAAAATAATTTAAAGAAACATTTTATATAAATATAAAATATATGTGTTATATATATAAAATATAAAAATATATTTCATACTATATATATGAGATGTATTTTTAATAATATATTTTATTTTTTATTTATTGGTACAGATGTAACCAAAGAGCAACTGTGGCTGTTGTGAGAAGTTTACATTGCCAGGTGTTTTTCTGGGAGAGGCATCTTCCTGTGATCAGGGCTGGCCAGGAAATTCTCTCACCCACAACCAGCTCCTGGAGAAAAACCTCAGAGTCCAAAAAGGACTCGAGGGATCATTAAAAAGATGAGGTGATGAAAGCTGTGGTTTTACAGCATTACTTTTACTGGTGTTCAAATCATGAGTCAGGCTGATGAACTCTTCACTCCACAGATTAATCTGAATCAAATAATTCACCTACATTGTGACCTAAAAGCCCTCATGTTTCTGCATGGTTTTGTTCGTTTTTAGAAACAAGTTGAAATAGAATTTTTTTAAGGTATCAGTTTACTTTTTTTTGGTCCTTTTCCATATGATTTAAACATTTCTCTTGTGTGCCTGTGAAGTCCAATCTAGTGTGGCAGAAATTCTCTCTGTGTTTCACAGTTGTGACCCCTGCCCAATGTAATAAGGAAACCATTTTTCCCTGGAAGACTGTCATAAAGTTCTCAGTCTATTTATTTCTTTTTATATCACATATTGCCAGAACTGCTCAGGAGTTATCATTTTCTATGACATTTATTCTTTTCAGAAATGCTTGAATTATTGAAACCAGGCATTTTCTTGGGGAAATTCCACTTTTGGGGGGGG
>WBNP01001597.1:18536-43551 GCA_013401095.1 Passerina amoena | reverse complement strand
GTGCAAGCTCACGCTCTCCCCGGCCAAGAAAGCAGCCTTGCTATTGAAATGACAGCTAATTGCCACTTTAGTGTCCCCTCCAGGTGCTGGTGAGGTGTCTGACACCTGCCCCAGCTGGAGGGAGGCTGTGCTCCTCTGTGCTCATCCCCCAGCACCATCAGGGATCTTTGTGTCGGCTCAAACAGGGGCAGGTGATGAGCAGCTGCAGCAGCAGAGAGGAATATTTAGGCTGAGATATTTGGGATGCCTCAGGAGTGTGTGTGACCCAAAATACTGGGAGGATGCTGAAGAAATGGGAGCCAGTGGAGGTGGATAATTGCGTGACCTTGAGAGTTTCCAAAGGGGCTGTAACCACGACTAAAATAACTAAACTGCTCATGCCTTGTACTCAGATTTACCCCTTCAGGTAAATCTTCATCACACTCTGATATTTATATGAATTTATAACTTGTATTCTCTATTTCTATGACTTTATAACTTATATTCTCTATTTAAACTGGCATAGGTGACCTCGCGTGAAAACACTGAGGACTGGCTGCATTAACAAACAAGGCATGAAGACAACAATCCCTTTGTTTGGTTCCATTAGAGGAATTATTCTGTGCTTGCTGAGGCTGACTGTGCACTTTGTGTCTGCTGTGGTGAGGATTTGCTGTAAGGGTTTGGGGGGATGCAGTGGGAAGGAAGAAGATGCTCTGGTGCAGGAGAGAATAACCAGGCTGCAACCCAAAACTAACCTGTCAAGTGCTGTGTCAAAGCCAACAGGCTGGAAAAAAAGCATTTGAGGAGGGAAGTGTGTGACCTTGTCCTTATCTGCAGCCAGGCAAGCTGAGAGAACAACTTCTTTTAGCAAGGGGTTTAATAAACACTGCCTTGGGCAATTTTCTAAAAGCTGTTCTTACCTACAGGCAAAGAGTTTACAAGGTACAACCCTGATTAAATCCTGCATTTAGCAGGCTTTTAGCAGGCTAAAAAGGTGTGTACCCAAGCAAGTACTGTCCTGTCCATTTTCCCAGTCTTGATCCAGAGGGCGCGTATTGGGAGGGCAGCTCAGAGAAATTTGCCAAAGGTTCAAAGTCACTTAGGAGTTGCCTTCCATTAGGTTTTATCAGATTTAAGCTCCCAGTTTATGTCACAGAAATTCAGAATTGTTCCACTTTCGTGAACAGTAAAATTTTAAATTAGTTTAGTTAAACCAGTGGAAAACTCTTGGTTGGGTTTAAATGTGATTTATCATGAGTTAAGTGCACTCACCAGCAACTAAAACAATTTTTAGGCAAAACTAAAATCAATGCTTTTGGAGTTGATTTATGATAAATGTGGCTGCCAACTAGAACTTAAAATTTAGATATGGAAGTTGATTAGCATCATTGAAAATCAGTGCCTAATGTTCTCTCTTTTTCTGTTTTACTGTTTGCTGTGAGCTGCAAACACTGCACCTCGGCACAGGAAAATCAGACATTTCAATTGAACTTTGCACCCACAAGTCCTGTCACAGTCGTATTTTCTGAAAAATCCCCTTGCCCAGGTTTTTTCTCCTGGGAAGCTGAGAAGATAAAGGAAAACAATAATTATCTCATTTGCTTCTCCCCTGTTGTGCTCCCATGTGGAATGTGTTTGGAGATTGCTTACCCACAGGTGATTGTTCCATTGGTTTCATGGGAATTGTTTTGACTTTTTGCCCAATCAGGGCCAAGCTGTGTCGGGGCTCTGGAGAGAGTCAGGAGTTTTCATTATTACCTTTTAGCATTCTGTAAGTGTCCTTTCTGTATTCTTTAGTATAGTTTAGTGTAGCAATTTTTAATATAATATAGTACCATAAAATAACAAATTAGCCTTCTGAGAACGTGGATTCCCATTCATCATTCCTTCCTGCCATGGGGCACCACCCAAATGCAATAAAGTCTGGCTCAGCAGAATCCCTGGTTAATGTCCTTAAGGTTCCAGGTATTTTCTCCAAAGGCTTCTCCAAATGGCTACATGAAAATGAATGTGGTGGGTTTTAAAGCACTTTTAATTGAGAAATGAGCTGCCCACTACTTTAACACTGCTTAACTGTGTATATTGATTTCTAACCTGCATGTCTAACCTGGCTGACTGTACCAAGGTTACAAAATGTGAAACCTTATTCATTTTTAATAATAAAAAAAAAGCATTACTTCTCAACAGCAAAAAAAAAGACGTAAAGGAATCACCTTTCATCCCCAATATTTAGAAGTTAAGGCCTTTAAAGTAAGATGTATGCTTATCAGAGGTAAAACCTGTTTGACTTTTTTTGCATAAGACATCTAAAATATTCATTCCGTGCCAGCTCCGCCATCCAGAGGAAACATCAAAGGGAGCTGGTCTCATTAGGAGAGCTCTCCTGACTTTGACACATGCCTCCAACATGCTGGGCAACGTTCAGAGCAGTGGGAAGGGATTTATCATCCCGACTCCCAGGAATGAATGACAGCGTTAGCTCGGCGCTGAAATGTCTGCTTTGAAGTCCCCTGCCCATTTGGGGAGGTTTAATTGGGATGGAAACGTGGTTGCAGTGAAGGTGGGGATAACACTTTTCCTCCATCACCTTGCCAGGCTCCCCTGTGACAGGTTTCCTGCTTTTTTTTGATATCAGATATCTCTGATACCAGCTATGTCAGGTGCCCCCACAGTAAAGGCAGATGTGCTGGCATCCTTGGCATTCCAGTGCATTGGAATTCCTGTGTGCAGAGGTGTGCCTAAAGAATTACTGTCCTATTGGATTTGTGGGGAATCTCATGGCAGGAAGGAATGATGAATGTGACTCCATCTTCCCAGAAGGCTAATTTTAAATAAAGGGATAAAAGGATTAAAGATTATTGTTCATTTTGCTTTGTTGGTTTTTGTGTTTGGTTTTTGGTTTTGGTTTTTTTTTTCTTTTTGGTTGTTTTTTTTAGAGACAGTCTTTCTTATTCACAGCTGCTTTAGTGGAGCTCGGTGGTTGATTAATTTGCCAAAATCCCTGATTTTAAGACTAGTGAAACTGGCAGTAGAGACAGCTTACTCTGAATGGGAAAGCAGATTTTCCTCATGCTCCCTGTGTGCTCCACACCTCTATAACTTTACTTTGACTCCCTGCATTGGGCTTGGAGAGGGGAGCTCAAGGAAGGACTCAGGTCAGGCTGAGCTTTCAGAGCTGTGTCTTAGAGAAGCAGAGGCAAAGCAAATAGGAATCACTGAGTTGTAGGAGAATGAAAACTCTATAAATAACTTTTTTTTTAGTTTTGCTAGCACTGTCATTCCCTGTGAATGTACTTTAGATTTTTTTTTTCTGACTATACTCAGCAGTGACTGGTGACAGGTAGAGAAGCGATGAGCACGAAAAGGAAATGCAGGGAGTTCTGTTTGGAAAGGAGATAAAATAATAGCCATATTTTCCTGTGAGGGTGTCCACACACTGACCCAGGCTGTCTAGAGAGGGTGTGAAGTATTTTCCTTGAGGATATTCAAAAGCCAATTGATGTGGTCCTGGGAAACTGCTTGTGGGTGGCCCTACCTGAGCAGGGCTTGGCCAAGGTGGCTCCAGAGGTCACTTCCAGCCTCAGCCATCCTGTGATGCTGTGAGTGAAGGGCTGTACACCCTGTGCTGCAGGTGCCACACTATTTAATGACAGAGGAAATCGTGTGAGGCTGGCTCCTGGCAAGGTAGCTCATTATCCTCAGGAGTGCTAAGGTTACTGTAGGAACCTAAGTGTTTTAGTGGGACTAAATGTGATAAATACACAGTGTGAGCAACATAAAGCTGCATGGTTTTTATTCATGCCTCAATAGCAAAACTGGTCTGTGTTAATGCTTCTTCAAATCCTACTGAATTGCATCCTTTTAAATGAATTAGGTCTCTTTCTTTGCAAATCCTGTCAAGGAGAGGGATAGGCCATAACAACAATTGTCTGAAGGAAATAGTTGAGAATGACCCACTCACCCTTTTCCATGTGGTGATGGGGCATTGTAGTGGAGCAATTCCTGTGCTTTGGGTATTCCACAAATACAAAAATTTTCCCTCTTGTGTCCATCAAAGATTTCTCAGAAATTTTCTCATTCAGCTAGAAGTCTAGTCCTAGATTTCTGGTTAATGACACCCAAAATTGTATCTGTGTTAAATCTACACAACCATGTTGTTAATTTGAGCTCTGTTGTGGGTGAAAGCTGCTATGCATATGCAAAAGCATCATTGCTCTGAAAATTGCTTCTTTACCTGCTGGATGCAGACTTCCTGTGGGTTTTTCTATTTAAAACAGAAAACAACTGCTCTGCAAATTCTGGCAAGCGTCAGCAGTTTCCATGCATTAAACTTTTGTCACTTCCTGGGGAGGTGATGGGATTCACTTTCTGGAAGCCAAAGAAAATGTAATCACCTTCCTGTATCCCAGGGCTGCTCTGGATCATCCAACCACAGCCACTGGAGACAGCGAAAATTCACCTTTAGTGCAAGAGAGCTGCAAGACTTCCTTGAGTGAGTGGCTTTGAAAAATTGATATTAACTTTCTACCACCACATATTAGCAACAGATATTTGAAATTCATTTGGTAGAAGGCAGTAACTGCTTGCAATGAATGTCCTGAACGTGCCCCATGAAATCCCTAATATTTCCAGGCATGGGGAAGGCTCTGTGGGGACTGGCAGCGCTGGTCATTTTCAGCTGAAAAATGCTTTCCACAGCTGGCTATTTTCAGGACACATGGCAACAGACAGAGGAAATTTTCCTAGGAACTTGGGGATGTGCTTCCACACAGCTTTTTTGGCTTTCCAAGTGGTTGGTGTGAGTGGAGGTCTAGATATTGTTAAATATTCTCTGGGTTTAGTGCTGCTTCAGGCTGCCCCACGTGGGAAATGCACCCAGAGTTTCATCCCTGGCACTGTAATGCCTCCTGTCTGTGTCACACCCTGGATATCCTTAGGAAAGTATTGAAACACACCTTTTTATGTGTAAAATGTGCCACTCAGCTTATCTCTTGAAAGATTTTGAATTCTGGACAGCAGAACCAATTAAAAATTTAAGGAAAATATTACAGGTGGAGTTTTTCCAATACTGGATTTTCACGTAGGCACACACTATGTGCTTATGTACTATCAAAAGAGAGGATGTTTCTCTAGATTAATTCAAATGTCTATCAAGAAAAACTTCAATCCACCTCAGCTTTTCTGGGATATTGCTTATAACCTACCAGTTATTGAATATGGCCAGACTGCCTTCTGTTCTTAGGGAGATGTAGTTTAATTCCTTTGTGTTGCAGCCATTAGATCATGCAAAGTGTCCTTTAATACATAAGCAAAAGGAAATGTTTATTATAATTTTGATCAAGTTTCCATGTTTTCTTCTCTTTTCAGTTCTCATGCAACTGAAATTGGTAATTTCTGAGATTTGCCTCTCGCTGTGTTGTAGTTGCTTCAGTTTGTGAATTTGACCACAGGCAGTGCTGCAGAAAATATTGAAGAGAGGGAAAATGTGGACAGCACTACAAAATTGTGTTATCAGAGATATGTAGGTGTAGGAAAATCTCTGTGTGTGCCAGTCTTATTGGTGCTTCTCCTTTTGTGCTTAGTCAAATGCTTTAGCTGGGTGAGGAAAACCTGCAGCCAAAAATCGTGGCATGACTTGAGCATTTTATGAGGAAGCACAGTGACCCTGAGAATGGTTTCCACATGGATTTATCCCTCACATGGTCACCTGGCAGCTCTGTGCGGATACAAAGCCAGGGATTGCCTCTTCCCAGTAGTGTAAAATGGGACATCAAACAGTATTTTGAAGGCCAGAATCACTTTTCAAAAAAAAAAAAAAAAAAACACAAGAAAATATTGTCCCTATTGCATGTTCAGATGCTTTGGTGATGGCTGGTGGAGCAATAGATGTTTAAAGTTCAGCACACTTAGCTAAAACTGTGTCTTCTGTTGCAAACATTCTTCCTCTGAAACTGCCTTACACTGTGCATCCTAGGATGGAACAGAACAGAAATTGGAGGAAAAGCTATTAAATCAATGCAGGAGGCCATCATTCCAGGGGGGCAGCATTGTTTGCTGCACTGAAGTGTTTAGCTCTAATTCGAGTTAAATTTCAATTTCCCATACAATGGGGATTCGGCTGCACCCCTTGGGAGATTATTTCACAGTGCAAGAACTCTGCTGGGATGTTTTGTTGATATCTGGCCTAAATCTTCCCTCTTAATTTCATCCCATTTTTTGCTGTTGTAGCCCCAGGTATCACACACTAAACAATCCCCCTTTTTCCTAAGTGGTTGGCTCATCAAATATTTCTGGACAACTACTTTCCCCCCTTAGTTCAGATGTTGCTTGGTTAGTATCTAATCTTAACATTTCTGTGAAGATTTCAGTTTGAGCTTTCTGTGGTTGGTTTTTCTTTTTTATTTTTCCTTTAAGAATTGATTTTCCTGCCATCCCTGGCACCCTTATTTGGGAGCAGCCCATTTCTGAGACCTGCTGAACATTAGTATTAGCTGGCCATGGGTTCTCCTGCTCTGTTTTTGCTGCCCTGCCATGTCCCCCGTTGGGTTTCTTTTTCTCAGAATAACTGCTTTCCAAATTTTTTCTTTATTATTTCAGTCCTGAATTTTTTTTTCTTCTGAGGAAATTCAGGAAAAGCATACATAAAAAAAAAAAGCATAATGAAACGAAAAAGTGTTTGATGAATCTCGTGCTTTTTGGTTTTTCTGCTGTCTAGCTATAACATGGATGAATAAATTAACATCTGGCACTTTACTGTTCTTCAGTGCTGCTGAAATACTGTTCAGGATTCTCACATCAGTTGAGACAGTAAATAAAAGTCTTGTGATGTGCCACTAGATTGGTGAAATAGGGACTACATGGTAGTGAAAACTGCCTTGAAAATATCAGTGGGACTGATGCTTTTTAATCTTTCCAAATAAGTCCCCTGTAGAAAACTGTGCCTTTTGGAAGAATGGGAATACAACTGAGTCTGTGAATATAATTAATGGAAGTCTCACATCCCTTGTGATTCCATACAAAATGACTCTTCAGGAATTTTTTTGTGAGTCTAGCAATATTTCTTCTCTTGCTAGAGGCACTTAATGATGTAAGAGTCTCAGCTTTAATTTTTAAAAGAATTTGTCTTTCAGGCTTAATTGACTGCTGAGGAAAGTAGAAAATATGACTCTGGAGTTTCCAAAAATGCAGATAAGATAAAAATAACTGAAGCCTTTTTTTTGTTTTTTAACCTACTGCTGCTTAAGCAAGTTTCAAATAATTTAGATTGACCTAAATTCTTCCATATGACTTCACAATGACGTGAGTATTTGGGTCCTCTTCTAGCTTGGCTGAGAAACAGGTAAGTGGCTCCATGTCCTTGTATTTAGTCACAAATAGTGACCCAATTTCTGTGCTGAAAGCAAAAGTAATCAAGCAGGAGACGCTGTTTTGCCCAATACAACTTCCAGACTTATTTACCAGGATGCATTCCTGCTCCTCACTCAAACTCAGCAGGCTCCTTCCTTGTATTTCCCTGTTATTTCTCAACACAATTCCTTGAGTCAGATGGGGATAG
Organism: Passerina amoena; assembly: GCA_013401095.1. Lineage (NCBI taxonomy): Eukaryota > Metazoa > Chordata > Aves > Passeriformes > Cardinalidae > Passerina > Passerina amoena. The sequence continues at coordinate 36,014 of WBNP01001597.1, read as the reverse complement.
AAGCATTTGAAATGGGCACCACGATGGGATGGCAGCAGGATGATTTTAGGCAGGTTTGTGGCTCAGTGTGTCCTACATCTGATGCACTCTCTCCTTTCTGTACCATGAAAGTCTCACACATTTTCATTTGTTGGCTCAGTTTCCTTCTCTTTTACCTCTGGCATGAATCCTCTCCTTTGCCAGGGCAGATTTTCCCTGGCATTCAGACTAAGTGAATAACTAAACAATTTACTGGGCTAGAGGAGTTTGTCTTTTCGTCTTTATGTAACACATCTGAATATACTCTATATTTTTCACAAGATGTTTTATCCTGAGTGATTAAAAAAAAGGTACGAAAAATGATGAAAAAAAGAAGATGAAACTGAAATGAAATGTTTTGCACATGTCACAAGATTATGGCATATAATGTTCCCATTATGTAAACATTCTTTGGCACGCTATTGTGTATTTTAAACAAAAATTGCAGCTTGTATTATTATTTTTTTTTTTTTTGCAGTACTAACTGGGTTGTCATAATTGTTGCATTAGTAAAATTATTTTTATATCAGCAACATTTTTCTATATCAATCTTTTCTGTTATCAGGTGTGCTCATGTTTCCCCAATTGCATTATTTGTTGTTTATTGAAACAGTCCATTGCTCTGCCATATCCCCAGTTGGGTTTCTTTTTCTCAGAATAACTGCTTTCCAAATTTTTATTATTTCACTTCTGAATTTTTTTCTTATTAGGAAATTCAGGGAATACACACAATTAAATGAACAAGTGTTTGTTGAGTCTGGTACTTTTTCTGGTCTCTTGCTCTGACATGGATGAGTAAATTAACATTTGCCAATTTACTGTTCTTCAGTACTGCTGAAATACCATTCAGGATTCTCACATCAGGTGAGATAGGATTTGGTGGCTGAGTAGAATTAAGGCTTTGTGCACCTATGAATTGCAGTAGTCAGATCAGTGGTTTCAACCTGGACAGGTTTGGATGGATTTATTCTTGAAGAGTTGGCCTCTCCATCCATGTGGAGCAGCATGTGCTAATAGAATGGTAACAGTATGAGATGATGATCATAAATATTTGTATCAAAAAAAACCACAGGATTTCAGAGAGGTTCTTGAAACAGAGATGGGTGTATAACACTAAACAATTATAAGAATATCTCTAGAAAAGCCCCAGAAGACTAAGAAACTATAAACTCCTAAAGGTACCGGAAGAATAACCATACTCAATAGCAAAGCTTATTACTAGGAAACAAATAAGGGAATGGCTGGGGAAATGACCCAAAAAAATAGGCCTGAATCTTGGAAATTAGGCATTTAGTAACAGGTGAACTTGTTCCATGGAACAGTATTTGCAAATTAATAGTGAATTGAGATACAAATTGAAATTTGAGGATTCTGTTAATTATACACGTGCCACAGGACGTCAGTATCAGGAAGAATTCTAGATTTGGGTCTCTACTGCTCCTCAGGTACAACTGGTGACAGTAAAACATTCATGCATGGAAATACACTTCTGCTGTTAAAAGACAGTGTTGGAAATATTCCAGGTTTGTGCTGGTTTTTGTGTTCTGTACAATCACCACAGGATCTGGGCTCCTGCTCAGCCCTGCAAAAGGTGCTGTCCGTATCCAGCATCACTGCCTGCTGCATCCCTGCAGGGCCGTTTTTGGCACATGTGCTTCAAACAGGCCAGTCTGTTTTAGGGCTTTGATATTTGCATCCAAACTCCATGCAAACACTGCTCTTCATTGCTGTGAAGTTACCTCTGTTTTAGGGCTTTGATATTTGCATCCAAACTCCCTGCAAACACTGCTCTTCATTGCTGTGAAGTTACCTCAGTTACTGGGATGAGCAGAAAGCCCTTTGTGTGGGAAGCTGTGGGGGCTGTAATCTGTGCTGGCACCTGCAGGAGATCACACAGGGGTAGAAACCAAGCAGATCTTCTGATTAAAACAGAGATAGTTATGTGGCTGTGGCAGTGGCAGCTCCTTGCACAGATGGGCAAAGCAGGAACAGCACAAAATAAAGAGATTAAGCTGCCAATAGTGAGGGGGTTGTGTATGAAATCCTAATGAATATTCATATAATAACTTAAGAGACTGCTGACACTGAGTGCTAATCCTTCTGCAAATAACAATTAGCACAGAGGTTGTGTAATGGATGCTGATTTGCACACAGTAGCAAGAGCTAAGAAATATCCTGGTTAAACAAAGGCTTTTGAACCTGCAGAGGAATCCTGCACTGTGAATCAGATTGTGAAATGATGAATGGCACGGCAGTGTCTGACCAGGTGCAAATGTGAGCAGTCCTGCTAAGTGTTATCTAAGGAATTATCTATTATCTAAGTATTATCTGTTATCTAATTACCTGTACAGAAGCCATCAGTGAGAACACACTGCTACATGGTTCAACTCATTCACTGAATTCAGCTGTAATGGCAGTAGCATTGTAGAAACAGGAATTAAATTCTCTTGCTTACCTCAGGAGGTGTTTGAGAATGAGAAATGTGGCTTTTTTGGAGCTAAATCTGGTGCACAAATGACAATTATTATTGTGCAGTGCATGGTTTGTGTGGGAGGCTGGGTATGTGTGGTGGTTTTACCCAGGCTACCCACCAGAGCCACTCAATCAGCCCCTGAACAAATAGAACCAACAACTGAAATTCCATTGATATTGCAGGTTTTGATGATTTTTTTCCTTAAAAAAAAATCCAAAAGATCTACGCTGATCAGCTCCTAAATGCTTTTGGGAAGTTATGCTGATGGTGTACAGTAATTCTTGTTTACTCACAGAGCTGACATGGAAAATAAAGCCCACTGCACTGTGTCCCATTGTGAAGATGCACTTTTAGGCTGGCAGCTGTAGATGGAGCAGGTCTAAATCTGAGAGAGATTGACCCAAAGGGTGCCTGGGGTGTCCTGTGTGGCACTGTTACCAAAAAAAGGAGATGAGGAATGTAAGAAAGACAGAAAATGTCAAGTGCTGTGCTTCCCTCTGAAGAATCCATCAGTTTAGTGGCTCATCTGAACCATCATGCTTAATAGCCATGGAGGGATGAGATCTCTTCTCCATAAACTTATCTAATCCCTTTTGGAGCCCCCCTCAATACTCAGTGCCTGCAGCTGGTATCTCAAGCACTCGAGCATGTTTGGTTTTAAGCATCTTATTTTAAGTATTTTATTTATTTCCCCTGGCTTTTTTTTTTCCCTTTTTTTTTTTTTTTTTGGTGAGTGCACAGATGAGTTCAACCAGTTGTGCAATTTGTGCATAAATTAGTTAGAACACCGAGGAATCAACATATTCATGTATTTGAGTGATTCACTCGAGTCTATGTGTGCTGTAAGGGAAGAAAAAAAACCCCCTTGTTGTCTTTAGAGAGAGATCTGTACAAACAGACATTAATTCTGTCATCTTCCCTTCCTTTCCTTCTGCTCCCTGCCAGCTCCCAGTGCAGTTCTGGTACCTCTCCTGCCCCTGTGAAATTAGTCTAATTATCAGTTAATGATTGAACCTGACAGTTCAATGCACGTCTTCTGACATGCTGCAGACTGCTGATTTTTAGCAGCATGGAATCAGTGCACGAGGAAAATGGGACAACAAAATAGAGAAAACAAATTCTGAGAAATGAAGTGAAGTTTTGAGGCAACTGAAATTTCTTCCTTTGAAACTGGCTATGTCTCCCACAAAACCAGGGAAAGACAAAACTGAAACTGCTCTTTTTAATCTATTTTTTTTTTCTAATTAACAGGATGTATCATGAGGTAATTAGGTACTAATGGAAAAGAGAACAGAGATAGAATATCATAGCTGCCATTGGGAAAGCTGCCTGATAGAAGAGAGCCACGTTTGTACCTCCTGCCCACAAAATTAGGGTCTCAGAGGAGCTTTTATAATCCCAGCTTGAGCTGTGAATTTAGAACTGTTGTCAGGCTGTGAATCAATTTTAACTGCAACTTCTGGCATTAGATCAGCATAAAACATGGGCATTATGTGTTATTTTAGTTTGGACCATTAGTAGTCCTACTACTTTACTTCCTGGATGAAAGAATTTTTGACAACTGATACGAAATTATGTTGTCTTCACCAATAGATTTTACAGAAATAAAAAGCCAGTGGATATTTTAAAAATCAACACATGACAAAATAGCTGGAAATTTTCATGTTCAGTCTAAAGCTGTCACTGTTTCAGATGGTTCCTGATAAATAGAAATGCAAGGCCTTAATTTGCTGGGTGCTATAGATGGATTTCTTACAGCCACATCCTTTTAAAAATCAGCAATCAAGATTTCAGATCTGCGTTTGACAAATTTTATTGTAAATTTTATGATCGTGTTTTTCTTAAATTTAAAGGTTGAGGGGGGGAAAAGGGTGTGGAACCTCAGATTTTTCTTTAAAAACTAAATTGAGTCATTGCTTTGTAAGCAAGTTAAATGCAATATTCATCCTCTGCAGATGGTGAAAAAACCTTGAGGTTTCATTTTGTGATCTGAGCAGAAAGTTGGGCGCTTTGAAAATTCTTTAAAGAAATTCTCCAAGCAAAGGAGGACTCAGAGTAAGCCTTGAGTGTCACTGGCAAAGCCACAAGAAGGAAGCTCAAGGGACAGCCTGTTTGCCAGCTTCATTTCTAGGTGTTGTTGAACAGAAATGCCTCTCCAGTAGTGCCTTGTATTAAACTGGATGTCTCTGATCCAAATGAAATAAAATAGGAAACACCGCTCGGTAATTTCTATGTAAGAAATAAAAAGCTGAAAAATTTTGGTAGTCCAGTAAAAAAAGCAAAAATTATAAAAGTGACAATTTTTCAATCCTTCTGTTAGCCCAGAGCTTAAACCAAGTTCCTTAAAATAAAAAAAAAAAAATCTTAAAAAAGTGCGTGTCACAAATATGGTTCAGCAATAAAGTGAATTTATACCAGGGAGTGGCTATGGAGCTATCTTAGAGGAAATTCAGTGCCTTAAATCTTGGCTGGGGAAAACATGCTGTGTTTTAATGCTACCTGTATAAATCAGAGCTGGGGGAAATGTTTGGACTGACCTCTTGAAACAGGAGCTACACTTCTGCTGTCTTTATGACATGAATTTATGGCAATTGGTGTTAAAGGCTTCAAATCAGCAATGATACAAATATCCTCATTTCAACTTACCCAAGCGAAGAACAAAATTGCCTAGATCTGTTTAAACAAAAAAAAAAAGGCTGAAATTGCCTCAAGGAAGTTAATTTCAAGATAGGAGTAAAATGTTTGAGTCAAATTTGCTCTGTGCTATCAGTAGGGATGAAGTAGTGCAGAGACAGGAAGTAAAAAACTCAATATTTCAAGAACTAATAGCATAAGGAAAACAAAGCAGATATGAAAGTAATCTTTCAATCAGGAATTTTCTTGGCTGAGATGTGTCACCTTATGCAGGCCCACAGGAAGAGATTGCTCTTGCTAAAATATGATGATGTTTACCAAGTACTTACTGGACATGGCATAATATATCTGACAGCTTCCAGGCAGAGTGTAAATGTGAAATAGGATGTTCAGGCAGGCACACACTCATGGAAAGGGCACTGCCCCTTTTCACTGCAGTGCCAAGAACGTGTCCAGCTGAGCTTTGTGATGAAGCCCAGGTAAAGCCCTGCTACATTATTGCTTACAAAGGAATGGAAATTAATTAACAGAGTGAAAGGGGGAAAAAGCAGATACAAAAGATAATAATGATGATGTGTGTTACTTCCCACAGCGGTTTCAGGATGTCTGGAAGTAGGCCAGCATGGTGCTGTTTCTCATGCCCCTTCAAGGAAATGCATCTTCTCACTCTGCCTTTCTCACCTGGCTCTTTTGTTCCTCTGACAAGCACGGGAGTCAGCACAGACAGCAAATGAAAACAGGACCACAATTCTGTCTTTGGGAGAAACTAAAAATTTGGGATGTGTGGTGTGCTGTTGGACAACACCAGCTAAAAAGATAGAGTGCAGCTCAGACTGAGCCTTGGGATGGAAGGGATGGCTGATGGTGTGCAGAGATCAGGGACATTTCCCCAGGGAATGGCATAGATGAGGCTCAGAGTGAGCCTTGGGATGGAAGGGATGGCTGATGGTGTGCAGAGATCAGGGACACTTCCCCAGGGAATGCCATGGGTGAGGCTCAGAGTGAGCCTTGGCTGATGGTGTGCAGAGATCAGGGACATTTCCCCAGGGAATGCCATGGGTGAGGCTCAGACTGAGCCTTGCAAGGGATGGCTGATGGTGTGCAGAGATCAGGGACATTTCCCCAGGGAATGCCATGGATGAGGCTCAGACTGAGGCATGGCTGATGGTGTGCAGAGATCAGGGACATTTCCCCAGGGAATGCCATGGTTGAGGCTCAGATTGAGCCTTGCAAGGGATGGCTGATGGTGTGCAGAGATCAGGGACACTTCCCCAGGGAATGAATGCCACGGATGAGGTGCAGAGCATGGCACTAAGTGGCTGAACCTGCTGATGGAGTGGATGGGACAAAGAGCTGCAGCCAGGCTGCTGCTCTGTCTGGCAGCCCCAGGGGCTGCTGGGTTTATGTTTTATGTGTGCCCCAGCTAGAAACAGCCCCAGAGCTCCCCTGGGGCTCCCCATGAGGAGCAGCTTGCTTTGCAGGAGCCCTGAAGGAAGGGATGCTCTGAAGGTGGATGTTGCTCACTTGTGCTGGCTGCACGTGAGCATTTCAGATTCAGGTGGTGACATCTCCTCTTTCAGCATTTGAGTGGGAAAAATCCATAAATGTCAGACATATCCTGCCTGTTTTACCCACGTTGTAGGTCCACTTATCTCACAGCAGTGGGAGCTTGTGGCAAGGTAGCTGTTGCCAGGCCTATCCATAAAATATTTCAGTTCTGGAACATCATGTGCATACCTAACTGTTCTTTTTGAAGACTTGTGCAATGTGAGAATCCTGTTCACCTTGCCAAGACAAATTCTGGATCAGGATCTCCAAGTGTGCTTTCTCTCACCTCCCTTTTGATGTCTGTGTCTGATATCTATGTCTGAGCCTGTTGCCTCGAGCTGCCTTCAAAGATAAGGAAAAGGAAAAAAAAAAAACATTCTTAAGATATGGTTAATTTAAGTGTTCCTTTTTTTTTTGCCCTGCTGTCTCTTAATGGAACTTAAAAGGAAGAGGTGAGATGGGGACTTATTTAAGATAAAAAATAGAACTTTTTTTATTTTTTGTTTTGCATTTTAGATATCCACATTTGGCCTGATGAATTTCATAGTGCAAGGCACCAGCAATATCAATTCTTTCTTCTTTACTTTTTTAAATTTTTGAACTGGAAATTTTGGCCTGCAGTAATGATAACACACGTTAACCCAGCTGTTTGATATTCTTCATATCTGATGAATTATTAATTCAGTGGGTAAGTTCTTTCAGAGAATTCCATCACCACTGAATAAGCTATTGGAGAATTTCTTGTTGATATTCCACCATTGCAACTCTTTTTGCACAAATTAGTCAAAAGTAACAGACCATGCAGTGCTGATAGTACCTCTGGTAATATTTTCCTGTAAGTGATACATTAAGTTTTGCACTAGAAATGTCTTGTTTAGAACTCATGTTAAGCAAACAGACAATACGAAACTCTTTAATTTAGTAGGTGCTAAACCACAATATTCCCACAGTTATGAAATTGAAGCATTGCTCTGTAAATATCTATGCTCAATAGCATGCCAAGTGATATAAATAAAGCTGGTTCTGACACAGAAAATGAACTTATTGATATGTAGCACCTGTCTGATCTGGCCAATGCACAGCTTTGAGCCCCACAGTTTGATAAGGGAAAGTGAGCTTAGAAAGGACGTCTGCTGACCCAAAAATTAAAAGTGGGACACAGTTTCCTGTGTGTGTGAAAGTGCTGGCATTGCAGTAGGAGTGCTCTGTTTATGTGGATTGCAATCCAAACCTGATGTGACTTGGATTTATGCTTTGCAAAATACAAACATAACTTGAAATGCGGCTGGAGAATGTAATTAATTGTATTTCTTTCTAGGGAGCAAGGGGCAAGTCACTCAGAGCAGGGCCTTGAACAACTGAACAGTAACCATCAAAATAGCAAGAAGGAAAAAGAAATGCAAAGATTTTCCATGATGTGTCAGCCATACAGTTAAGCTACAGCTGCAGTTGGTAAAAATGCTGCAGAACAAAGGATGACAGTGGAATGCAGATGTGGAGAGTGGTACCAAACCCAGAGCACTTCATCAGCAATGTGTGCTGAAGATGTAGGATATCTTCTGAGCAAATAATGGAAAATAATTCTCTTTCTCTCCCTCTTTCTCTCCCTCTTTCTCTCCCTCCCCTCCTCTTTCTTTCTTTTTAAAAAAGATCATTTCCCACAGTTATCATTTAGTATGTCTGTCATTTGACATTTTCAAAAGCACTTGCTCAGAATGACAGGTATCATTAGGACTTGGGTCTACTAATTGTTAATTATTATGCTTGTGAATGAAAGATTTATTGGTGTATATAGTGTTCTGAAGACTCCCACAGATACAGAATTATCTGTCTAAGTATAGAATTTAAGATATCCTTTGAAAAGAAAGCAGCTTTATGGATGTCTTGCATTTCCCAAAGGATGCCCTGCTGCAATTTAAGGCTTCCAGATTTCTTTTTTGATTGTAGGAATCTCTTTTATGGAGACCTTTGCATGCTTGCCTCTGGGCAGGAAATAGGATCCATTTAGATCCATTTAAGATCTTCCCAAATTTTTTCCTCTGTGCTCCCTGGTCTGGCAGGACTTTTCAGAACCTCTGTAGCAGCAGGTTAAGCATTTTCTTTTAGATTGATGGTTGAATCATGGATCAGCTTCCTGGAACAGCTATGTGTTTGTCACTGAGCATAGAAACAAGATTAACAAGATTTCCACTGTTTTCCATCATACTGCTGATTTCTTCCCATATCATATTAGTTATTTTGTGTTTGGCAGTGCCATATCCTGGCTAATTCTCCTTTCCAATCTATTTGTTCACTAGAGGTGTCAAAATTGCAGAGCTCTAAATGGGGTTGAAGAAGGTTTCCTGGGGCTGGCTCAAAAGTGAAGCACAGACTTTTGAATGGATGCAGTATGATTTTAATGTTCCCCAAATGAAAGGAAAGTAATAATATGTTTTTTCCTGTTTCTCAGTTTTGCACAAGAGCCTGGAGGTTTCACAGAGGTGTGCAGCCCAGCAGAGTGGGTTGGGTGAGGCAGAGGAAAACTCCTTCACTGCACAAACTGCTGTGAGATATTTTATTGGCTAAGACAGAGGGGGAATTTTGGTTTTGTCTTAAAAATTGCCACATCTGAGATAGTCCCTGCTGCTTCTTCCTCCCTGCAGTTTAGTTCTGAACCTCTGGGCATCCTTTTGAACTCTTCCTGCAAAATGACTTCTCCAGGGATTTCAAATTACTTCTCTGGGGTTTCATTGTAAGCAAAGCTGGTATTCTGCTTTTGGGGCTGTGCTCTGGGCCTTGCTGTGCATGCTGACTTTTAGATTCAGACCTTGCTGTGCATGCTGACTTTTAGATTCAGAGCTGTATTGGATTTGGGTCTCTCCCTCCTAAAGCCATCACAGGGCAAAGCTGGGGCTGAAAACCTCAAAGGAGCTTCTGGATGCTCTGAACACCACATCCAGGGTGGGAACTGGTGGAGAATTCTCAGAGGAGACTTCAGTTAAGTTTTAAGTGAATGAAAGTCATCTGCTAAAGAAAAAGTGAAAGTTTCTTATCACATTCAAAATGACCAGAAAAGAAACAATGACCTTTAAACTGTTAAAAAAGTAATTTAGAAAGTTTAGACCTATAGTTCCCCTTAAATGTAACATTTTAAGGTCTGCATTTATTTTATTTTTAATAGATTTATTAGTAAAAAGGAACTGGAAACTGTTGGGAGTTTGAAATACCCCCTGAAATGTGATTTAGAATATTTCAACCATTTAAAGAGTAGAGTTTCATTTTTATCAGCTTGTGAATTGACAAGAGAAAAGGGTTGACATCTTATGCTACTTCATCTTTTGGACATCTCTGCTAAGCTTCCAACTTAATGCTGAATTGTTTGCATACCAAAATTTGGGGTTTTTTTAAAGCATGGATAGCATCTTAAACATACTGGATTGTTATGTTTACAGTGCTTGTGATCAATTCTGTATTTTATTCAACTGCCCTAGATACTTCTGTTTGCCCAGGGAGATTGTCTTTTACAGCTCCATGTGGCTTGGCACAGTTCTAGTTCATATTTAAATTGCTGCTTAGAAACACTGAACCAGAGCTGAGGAGAGTGCAAGAAGAGACAGAATTTTGTTTCCTCCACTGCTGTCCTCACTTGGTACAGGTGATTTCCACCATTCTTTTTACTGTGAAGGGCCTACATTTCCCCTGAGTGGAATTAAATATCTCTGCTGAGGAGAAGGAACATCAGATTGCAACTAATATAATAACAATCTTCCAGTTAAAATATTAATAACTTTTTTTTAGAAGCCTAAATTTGATGTTCCAGAACAGGAAGTCATACAACAAAGAGTGCAGAAGGCATAATTCTTATTATTGGCATCACATCACCACGTGACAGTGACAGGTGTCACTACAAATCACTACAAATCACTAAAATCACTACAAATCTACAAATGCCACCACACCCATCAGAAGCTCTCAGTGGGGAAATGAGAGCCTTCACAAAATGCAATTTTATGGCATTTTATGGTAAAATAATTCAGATCTGTTATTGTTAGGTAACTGTAAGATAAATTTCAAAGTCAATATTTATGGTGTTTGAAAACATGCTTTTTAGATTATTGGCAGTCACATATTCTGGAGTTCCCTAAAATAACCCTGTGTCCTAATTTTTCAAGAGGTGAGAAGAAAGACATTTATATAAGAAGGTCTCAATTACAAAATGTAAAATTATGTTTAAATAGAAATCCATTTTGTAATTTACCATTAATTTTATTGTTTAGTTGAGCTGTAGTTAACTGTTTTAACTGATGCAATTTTCAAATTAAAAGTGCCTATTGACTTAATTTTTGATCCGTGAAATGATACACTCGTATTGTTTACTTCTAAAATCAAATATGATGTGAGAGTGGTGATAATGAACACAAAAACAAATTTTCAACTTCAGCGTAGCATGCATAAGGAGATAGCATTTGCCAGTTATGAACTGCTAAGAAAGAGTTTTAGATTTATACGTCAGTCATTTTTTGAAATAATTTATTGAGGAATTTTTTTAATTTTTTTTTATTATTATTATTTTAGAGGTGTTTTACGCTAAAGAACATAAAGTTAGGAATAAGGCAATGCTTTTATCCACCATGGTAGGTATGAATACGTTGGGAAAAGAAGAAGCAAGAACAAAAGGTGCTCTGCTACCTCCTCCTGTGTCTTGGGGTCATTGTTCTCTGCTTGCTGTGACATTTAGGGCTCAGCTCCATCACTTGGCTCCAGAGGTACATTAAATCCTGAAGTGAAAAAATATAGAGCTAAAACTTCAACAATTAAGTATTTAAGATTGGTACTTCCAGATCAAGTAATATTTTGTCTGTCTTGGTTTGAAAAGACAGGAAGGCAGGAGCCTCCCTTGAAATGGAGATCGCAAACCCCTTCCCTCTGAATTATTGTAATGTTGAAATTAAGGGGCTCTCAGGCAAAGATAGGGGAGTAGGAATAACAGTTCTTTACTAGGAAAATTAAAAATACAAATGAAATAGTACAAAAAAACCCCAAAAATACGCTGCAGCAGGGATCCTGCACAAGGGGGGAGTTTTCCTCTGCAGAGATAAAGGAAAAGCTGCCCCATGAACAGCAGAGAACTGCCCCAGCTCTGACAGGTGGGGACAGAACACACACCCCCAGCCACATCTGAGACATGTCTCTGGTTGTATTTGTTTGGTGAGTTCTTTGAAGCTGCCTCTGATGTAAAGGGGAGTGGGTTTGGAGCCAGGCTCAGAGTTCCTGCTCCCCCCCTCAGAACGGTGAGACCAGATTTACTGCCGGCGTGTAAATGCTAACCAGCCTCCTCAAGCCCTGCCATAAAACCTGGAATTCCTTTGGACCTAATTAGAGGGCCTGAAAAAGAGGAAATTGGACCAAAAAGCTATAAAATTAGCTTCATCAGAACCAAGTGGAAACAGATGAACAACCCACAGTGACTCTGTAATAACAGCACTGCAATCCTTACAGCGCTGTCTTGGCTCATTTGGATTTCTTGCTCAAGACCCCGTTTGAGTCCTCCCCCACATATTTCATCTTTATATCATGGATTTGCCTGCTTGGTGATGCTTATGGGCAAGTTAGTGGCATGCTTGTAGCCTTGTCAGACAGCAATTTCTTGGGCAGATACTTTTTTCCCCTTTCCCAGGGTGTTTTCATAGAAATAACATAGGAATTTCTGGGCAAAATCACTGTGTTTTTGAGAACATTACCCACATTACACATTTTTAGAACATTCCATTTACCCAGAATTTCTGGGTAAAAGGACTGTATTTCAAAAAATCAGTGGTATTAAGTTGAAGTGAGATTTTGTATGTTAATAATTTGGACAAGGGTTTGAAATCTGGAAGGGAATCAGCAATGTGACATTTTCTGAAAATACCCCCAATTTAACCAACTTAAAGGCTTCAAAAAACTGCACTTTGCACATGTGCAGTAAAGGTGTGTTAGGTTAGCAGCTTAAATCTGATTTCTAAACATTCCTAGGAGTAACAGAAGCACTGGAACTGTTCCGTGGAGTTTTCTATGATGAGAGTTACTCTGAAGAACCTGATGGAAGGCCTTTAACTTGGACCCACAAATTAAAAGGCATTTTTTGGTCATAACTTCTGCAGGTGTCAGCTCCCCATGTGCAAACAGTCTCCACCATCCCCTTTCCTCTTAGCAGCTGTGGAACAAGGACTTGTGAAAAGTATTTTAGAAAATCCCGTGAGCAAATGAATAATTCTGTCATCAGTGTTTAGTAAGTAGATTGCAGAGCTGTTTGCTACTAGAAAAAAATACTGGAAATACTTAATGGCTTCTTGCTTAATGAGATCCATTCATCTGTGACTGGAATTAGCAGTGGGTGAACATGACCACAACAATATACCAGTACCTAAAGATGGTTTCATGCTGGGGCTTGGTGGCTTTTCCAGGATTGACATTTGCCACTGTAGTATTCTTCTAGCATCCTTTTTGGGTGATGATTTAATAACTACCAAAGTGGGACTTTGATGCTGTACAAGGGCTTGGTTTTGCATATTTATGAAGATTTGCTTGCATGTTTGTAAATTTGATTATTCACTTGAGGAGACTTCTGTATATAAATGTCTTGAAAAGCCTCGTCCACTAGCAATTTGTTAGAAACTAATCTGCTCTAATTTCATCCCCTAGGAATATTTTTGGGGTCAAATATTATTTTTAGTTTGAGAAGTTAATCATTAGGCCTCTCAACATTCTGAACCTATGTTTTTATTTGGACTTTTTAAACTGTGCTAATGATTCCAAACTTCAGCTCTGGATTGTGCCATCACCAGAGCCTTAGACATTCCCAAAAAATGAAAATGCTTTTTGGAAGCTTTCTTAATTCCTGCCTTAGAGAATGCAGTGGACAGGTGATGATGAGGTGCAGGTACATTTCAGTCTCTCTTGGAGGTCCAAATGAGATCTGTCCTGCTGACAATGTCCTCTGCATATTGATTCCTCTGTTGGTAAATTTAAATTATCACTGCCCCCTTTAGCCCTTCTATGGAGGCCAGACACATGCACGGCTTTCAGAGGTGGGGATGCAGCAAAATTATTGCACAAATTGCTGAAAGTACTTAATGGCTTCTTGCTTAATGACAGCATCTTGGAACCCTGATCTGCTAGGAAGTCCCTGCTCTCCCCTCCAGAAAAATATCCCTGCTGCTCAAGTCAGCACCTCTGGGTGTTTATTTCCTCACCAGAACATTTATTTCGGATCTCACTGAAGATTCACAACAAGAAAGATAAAAAAAAAAAATATGCCGTGAATGGAAAAGCATTTTTTAGCTAAATTTTAGATTAAAGTGATTCATAAAACAAAAATCATATTATCCAAGTGTTTTGATTTCTTCCCTCAGAGCAACTCATATTTCATTTTCTCCTGTTTTCATCTGTACTTTGTTTCTCTTACAAAAACAATGAATTGAATATCTGAGGGGTTCCATTTTTTCTTCTTTTCCATTTTATCTTTCCTGAATGTCAAGAGTTCAGGAATGTTAGTGATTAAAATGTGGAATATTGAAGCTTTTGGACTCCTCTGTTGAAGAAGTTTTGAAAAATTAGAGTGAAAAATGAAAAAGGAAACCAATTTAGGTGAAAAACAATGAATGGACTTTAACAGATATTATATTTCATGGTTATAGAATAAGAAAGCAGGGCCAAATAATTAGAAATGTTCCTTTTAAGTGCTATGTCTACTACTGCCTTGGACCTTGAAGAAATGGAAGTATTTATATTAAACAAAGTCCACAGTGAACAGAGAATAAAAAATAAAGGGATGTACTTGAAAACTGTTCCCTGTGATTTTTTGATGGGATCCATTTGAATTTTTTTGAAGGAGTAAAGTAATATTAAATCATATAGGACAAAAATGATGCATCTTTTCAGTGTTTCTAGAACAAAAAATTTTAGTATAGTTCTATTAAAATACCCTTAAACCCAGTTATTTCAGAGTAGGTGCTAAGTGATGCAAATAAAAATGATTTGTCAAGTATATTTACAACCCACTAATTTTTCCTTTGCAGGAGTATCTTCAAGGGAAGCGTGGGCATGATGGCATCCATCCCTCATGTGCTGCCAGAATTAAACCTGTCCATAAAACAGATGGGGAGACACACTGAACCGTTTTAAAGGATGGCAGAGTTCCCGTGGTAAATTCATGCCCAAGCCAAACTGCCTTCCCTTAAGGACTCTACAACTCCTGTTGTCCTGCAAGCCATAATTCCACCCCATCCCTGTCTCAGGGAGCCCTTTCTCATCATTGCAGCCTAAATGTTTAATGTGGCAGAAGGAAGGAAGGATGGATGGATGGATGGATGGATGGGCAAAGCTCTGAGCGTGGAGCGTGAATGAGCTCGCAAAAGGCGGCGATCGCTCTGGCCGTGGCTGGGTCACACAGAGAAAATTGTGGGGACAAAATGAATCAAGAGTTTCCACCTCTCCTGTTGGATGTTGAGGGGTTGGGTTTTTATAAAATTGTGAATATTTTCCAGGTAGCATTCAGAAAACAAATGCCACCTGTTAATGGCTCCACCCTACTGAGTTGCTCATTTAGAGACATACAGTTTGTCTTTAACCGTTTTGAGAACACCTTTTCTTGCAGCTCAATAATTAAATCATTACTTCCACTTTGTTTGTTTGTGCTTTCATACAGCTTTTTCCTTCCCAAATGCAGTAAATTTCTGCAGAAATTATAAGTAAATCCAAACACTTGCTTGTGGTGGTGTTTGCAGGGGTCCCAGCCCGAGGGAAGAGATGAGAATGTTGACTCCATGTTTCAGAAGGCTGATTTGTTATTTTATGATATAGATTATATTAAAAGAGAATGCTATATTAAAACTATACTAAAAGAATAGAAGAGAGGATTTCATCAGAAGGCTAGCAAGGAAAGGAAAGGAATGATAATAAAATCTTGTGACTGCTCACAGCCTCGACACAGGTGGCTGTCATTGGTCATCAAGCAAAAACAATTCACATGCTGGGTAAACAATTCTCCAAATCTCATTCCAAAGCAGCAAAACATGGAGAAGCTGAAGCTTCTCAGGAAAAAGGATCCTAACAAAAGGATTTTTCATAAAATATATCCGTGACACTTGCTATTGGTTGTTTTGTTTTTTGTTTGGTTTTTTTTTGTATTGCCACTGACTTGTCATAACTCTGTGATTCATTATGAATAATGCACTCCTTGTGAGAGAGTAATGCTTTCTTTCTAATCTCCAGTTTCATTTTTGGATCTGAAAATGCAGGTTTTAGGGACTCCACCTAAGAAGATGGATACAGCAGTGCAGTGGTGCAGTTCAGTTTTGGATTTTGCCTTTATGGGTGAGTGAAAACCACATTCCTTGTGTTTGTAGGACAGCCTGCTCATAAGTTCTTATGCTGGTAACTAAAATACAGTGCAGCAAGGTTTATGTGTTTCTCTGAAATAATTCATTTGTTTGGGTTGTGCAGATGTCCATGTAAACACAATTGAGAACTGTTTGGAAGGTTTTTTTATTTATCTAATTTTTCATGTGCTGTCTTGTGTATCTTCTGCCCTTGTTTTCTCAGTAGCTTGTGACTGTGTTATTCCTCTGATTTTGGTGGAAGACATTCTGTTATTATAGTTATGAATCAGGAATACCCTATGGCCATAATTTCTGGCTCTTTGCCACAGACCAAAACACACATTTTGCAAAATACTGAGCTGCTGCTATGGAAATACTTTTTAAAAATAGTGGTGTTTTTGTCTGATTTTTTAAGAAGTTCTATTTTCTCACATTTCCTCAGTCAGCTTTTCCTTAGCTTATAAACTAGGTTGCCTTGCAATAAACAATTTCTGTTTTTTAAAGAAGAATATTTCTGGTCTTTCTAAGCTATTTCTCAGTGCAATCATGCTGAGTTGTATAAGCTGTGTAACTAAATTTAGAGATCTGTACTATTAAAAGATCAAAAGTTAAAATTGATGTGTCTATGAAAATGATTGGGAAATTTAGGATAGTTTTATAAATACACCTGAGACATCATGAAAATCACTTGAAATTTAATAAAACTCTTTTGAAAAACTATTTTCTCTTCTCTTGTAATAATCTTGGAGAGCAGGTACTGGTAAAGCTTGGGAATACTGGGTGAAGGACTGAGTAAAACAGTGGTGACCCAGGGAAGAATCATCCCCTGGCAGCAATTCAGTACAATCACAGAAATTCCTACTGTGAAACGTTTCCTTTTTCCCCCTTGTGTTTGATATCTAAGGCATTTGGATTCCTGAGCATGTAGCACCCTGCACAGATATTAGATAATTTCAATCAGGGAATGTTTCCTGGTACTTTGCACTTCTTTCCTAATTTTCCCTCTGTGATCCAATACAGCAATTTGCTTTATGCCTTTGAATAACTTTGGATCCGAGTAGAAGCTGAAGGTGCTCCTTAATCTCCTGGCTTGTGAATGTGTGACTTTGCTGCTGTTAACCCAGGGCACTGAAGGTGGGTCTGTATCTAACTTCTAATCAAAGCCAAATCTGCTTCACCTTCACTGTGATAAGCCTGGGCTCTGACTTTGTGTGAGCTCCCCGGGGATTTGTGAGTGATGCACAGAATGAGAAATCCTTTTTCCAGACAAAGGGCAGCCAGACCTCAGGTATTTGCTCAGCTTGCTAGATTTACTTACATTTCAAACAGCCAGGAAGAATAGCAACTGAGAAATTATTAATATTGAGAAGAGATTTCAGAAAACATGGAAATAAACCTGTTAAAAGGCTCAGCAGTTAGGAATTGATGCTCTCCTGCACTGGGAGGGCTCACAGTGGAGTGATG
>WBNP01001596.1:35178-53554 GCA_013401095.1 Passerina amoena | reverse complement strand
TTTTTTTTTTTTTTTGAGATATCCATTTCTCACTCCAGCTCTATCCTCCCCCATCAGGAGGCAGAGTCTGGCAGCCCTGGCTGTGCTTTGCCTCTCAGCACAGGGAGCAGGGCTGGGCATGGCAGGTCCTGCAGGCTCAGGGGAGCAGGGCTCATGCGGACAGAGCTTGAAAATGTGGTTGTGTTTGAGCTGTCCTCAGGCATTTCCAAGCTCATCCCTGTGAATTAGGGGCCCAGTGAAGGCATTAAACCCTAATCAAAAGCAGCTAATCAGGAATCAGTGGGAGATATTGCAATTAATTGCAGCTGGAGCAGTGGAGTGGAGCTGGGAAGGGGGTGGCCATAAGGAAAGGACAGCAGGGTCCTGTGGCAGCTTGAATGGTGAGTCTCAGGGTCTCAAAAGCATTTAGGGGATCTCAGAAGACACTTTGCTGTGGGGGGTTCCCCATGACTTCCAAGATTCACTCTGAAGCAGCTGTGGTGGTGTGGAATTCTGCTGCCCCATGGGGCATTGCAGGGTTTGTCTGCCTGTTGGAGGGGGAGAACTCTCACTCAGAGCTCTTAGCAGAGATCCATTCCCCACATCTCTTTACAGCTGAGACTCTCCAAGTGCTTTACAGATTTCAGAGGTAAATATCAGCATCTTGACTTTACAGGGAGCTGAGTGACGTGCACGAAGGGCTCTGACATCCCAGGCTTTGCTCAGGCTTTGCCTGCAGCCCAGTGAACATCTCACTGCAGTTAAACCAGAGGTTTAGGGGCTGGATGCAAAGCAGCCTCAGCTGTGTCCTCCTGCAAGGGAAAACACTCTCAGGTGACATTTTCCTCTTGTGCTAACTCAGGTTCACAGCTGAGATGAGGAGCAGGCTCTCTGCTGGGTCACTGAGAGTTAATAACTTCCCACAAGCCCAAGGCACTGCTCTCTGATGGGACCATTACTGAGAGCAGGGTTTGCATTGCATGCTCTCCTCAGTTCAGCCAGGCTCAGGCTTTGCCACTGTATCCTCCTAGACCTCAAATCTTCCCCCTCACCGTCCCTGAGGCCAGCAAACCATTGTGCCCCATGAAAGCAGACAGTGGAGAAGTGGGGCATTGAAGGTGCCAGGACCCCTGGGCACCCCTGTGCCATAACTCCACTTTGTGCTTCTTTCTGTTTGATGATAAAAACCCTCAAGGACACAATGGACTCCTCTCACCCCTAAGGGCATCTGGAGAAGAGCAGAGGCATTCTGCTGCTTTTGGAAATTCCCTGGCTTCCCACTCCTGAGAAACATCTTCCTTCATAAATCTTGCTGAACCCATAAAATGCCTTCCTGATCTTCAGCCCCTGCTCAGCTCCTCAATGTGCCTGTTCCACCATTGCATTCAGGCTGCCCTATAAAAAGAATAAAGTGCATTGTGCTGGATCAAGCTCAGCTGTAAACCCCTGCCAGCCTGGAGTCAACACAAATTGAATTCCATCACAGCTCTTCTTGGGAGGGTTTGCCAGCCGCCTTTTAAATTTGCCAGAGATGAAATGCAACTTCATTTAAGTAAATAAAGTGGAAAGGTGCACCACATTGCTGTGGAACCTTAGCTGAGAGGTTCAGGAGAAGGAGCACTTCTCTGTCCAAAGAAACCACTGCTCTGTCACAGCTGAGACAGTCACAACACACAGAATGTCACCATACAATACCAGAAAGCTTCAACCCATACATAGCTCATCAGAAGGCTTCAAGTGTCCACCCTTCTGGTTCTTTAGCCCAACCTTTTATACCTCTCATGTTCTTGCATTGTACCTGTGTGTCCTCTCTACCTTTTTGTGATTTGTCAGCACACCTGGGCGCTCCATGCCTCATTGCTTTCAATGTCATTCACCTGTCCTGCACAGCTGTACCCACTGAGGATGAGGCTGGGCCAGCCCCACTCCAATCACCACAAACTGTGCCCCTGCACTGCTCAGAAATGCAGATGGCTGCAACCAGCCAGCCTGAGTTCAGCCTTGCAGGTATGATCTAAGGATTTCAACCCCAAAATACAAATGTCCTGGAAAGCCACCTCCTCACACAGCAGAGTCTGATAGAATCCCCAGAATATCTGCTCTTGGGTGTCTTGTAGGGTGTGTGTGTCCATGAAGGATTCCCCTCTGGCTTGGGATAAAGATTTCAAGCCCAGCTCATGATCTAAACAAATTCCTGCATTATTGCACAGCTCCACATTGGCCTCACTGAGGCAGGTGCTGGATCAGGGATGAGGGGTGTCTGAGGGTCTCTGGTACTCACTGTGGGACCAGAGCGCTTTGCTCTGCTTGAGGCACCTCTTGACTGTGATGCCTTTCGGGACTACCTAAAAACAGAGCCCAGAGAAAACTGAGGGAATAAAAAGCAGTTACATTTATTTAAGGGCTTTCAGGTCCATTTCAGACAGACAAAGCCCCCCAGAGATGGATGACAGGTCACAGGTTTATACTTTTATAAGTTTGCTTCGTTTGCATATTGGGGGTTAATCTGCCAATTCCAGCTTCAGGTAATGAAGTCATTGACCCCAAGTTTGCTCCCCCCAACTCACTTTTGTTTCCATCTCTGGGGCCTGAGGCAGTGAGGTGTCCTTGATTGCCAGGCCTGGAGAGGAATTGTTGTTGTCTGCCCTAAATGGGAAAGCAGCAGCTCACACTGAGTGTGGAGTTTAGAGTTCCACACTAAAGAACTGCAGGGTTACAAATATATGAAAAGCATACAAGCTTAAATCCTCAGGCATCACCATCCTTGTGATAACACTGGGACAATTTCAATCCAGAAGATTTCTACACACATTGCAGGGATGGCAAATCATCCTCTGGCTGCTGGAAACCAACCTTTGGGGAAGGGAAGACATGCCCAAGTCAGAAAAGCTGCATTCCCCTCAAGGTTTTGTTTCCTACATCGCACCCTGTGCATGTGCTGCTTTCCTCCTCCTCCTCCTCCCCTCTGTGGCTGTGCTGAGCTATTGATCCCTGCCTGGCTCACTCTGCATTTGGGGAAGGGGGAGGGACGTCCCCAGGGTAGGTCAGGATAAATCAGCACTTTGTCCATGCCTTGGATTCTGCGTCCCTTACTCGAGGTCTCCGTTGCATCCTTGTTCCTGTCGCAATTTTTCTGCCCAATGCCATTTTTACCCTCCCCACGCGTCCCGGGGGAGCTCTTATTTATGGCCAGTGCAACAAAACTGAGCGACACCAGCTGTGTCCCAGCCTGCAGGAGCACATCCATCACGGGGGGCTTTAGAGAAAGCCTTTTGTTTAATTATGGGATCACTCCTTTTCTCTCTGCAGTCCCTTGCCCCTCCTGGCCTCCCTTTGCATCACTGCAGTGACGAGGCCAGGAGGTATTTCATTCTCTGCTGGCAACTCCAATGATTTCTGGATGTTCTCAGTTCACCTTCCTGCTGGTGCGAACCCTTTTTCATTGCTCAGAACATTTAACACCTGTGAGGAGAGGGTGAAGGGTCCTTCTCTGCACAGGCAGTCTGGGAACCATAAATATCATCCTACAAATATTTTGTGTAGTGGCCCTGATTTCTGTCTTCTTCCCTTGTACATAGCCAGGGTTTTCTTTTGATAAAAAGGAAAACAAAAATCCTACAGGTTTCACTGAAGGAGCATGAGTTCAATTTCCATCCAATCCTTTCCTATTTGCTTAGTTTCTGATATGTTAGATGCCTTAAATGGTTTGGGGTTGCTTTGGTAAATTTTTCTGAACTTTTTTTTTTGTTCTTCTTCTTCCGTTTGTTTGTTTGTTTGTTTGGGTTTTTGTTGGTTTTTTTTGTTCTTTTTTTGTTTTGTTTTTTTTTTTTTTTTAATTTTTCACAGAGCCCACTGTCTAGAAATAGAGTCTTCAAGTAGACTGAAGTTCATCCTCTGTGGCTCAGACTCTGAAAAGTGACAACGTGCAGGTAAAACACCTTTCAGGCAAGTGCCTGCACAGGGGTGAATCCAACACCTCCCACTCCCTGGCAGAACTTGTTTATTAGGAGACTTGTTTATTCTGAGAGTTACGAGGAGGAGGAGGAGCAGCAGAATTTTCCTGTCAGCGCCTCTCAGAGCCAGAGAAATGGATGGTGCTGGATGGAACATTTGGTTCCTCCGAGGCGCTGACATCGCCTTGGTGGTGATATGAGACAACAGGAATGGAAATGCACTTCTGCAGGAGGGGGGAAAAGCTTGTGAGCTCAGACTTGACAATAATTCACCTGGCTGTGCGTCTGGCCCTGCGCCCCAGGATCCCTTCCCAGCTCTGCTTTGCATTTTGCAAATTGTTTCAAGAAATGCCCGGTTTTCATGGGCCTGTCGGGGCTGATGGATGGCTGGGGACGCCCAGCGAGGATATCTGTCTCCAGCAGGGCTCTGTGAGTCAGCTAGCCCATGTCTAGCTGCTGCTTCTCTGCCTTAAAAGCCTCAATATTCTCCACTCAGCTCACCTTCCTGCTCTTTGCTGGTCTCCAGATCCATTAGTCTGTCTGGGCTGGTACCCATTAAACTGCTGAACGTGGGCTACTCCCAGCAATCTTATCAGAGCTGCTGCTATTAAAGGCAGAAATAGGAAGAAACTGAGTCACCAGTGCAGGCAGTCTGGCACTTGGATTTAGACAGAAGTTATGTCAAGGCTTGTTCTTGTTTGTGGAGAGCCACAGAAGCTGTTGTGGACAGTATTTGATTGCTGTGCCAGTGGTGATGAATAAATAGTTGGCTAATTTAAAACAGCAGGGCCCTGGATCCAAAAGTCTGAGTTTTGCAAGGTTTCTGGTACCAGTGGCCTCTGTGCCACCTCCCAAATGCAGAGAGGCTTCTGTGGGGGGAATATTGCTGCCCCCACCTTTTCTGATTTATGTGACAATTTCCTCCTGGGAACTGTGACAAAACCTCAGCACTGCTGATGGATGGGATGTCACCAGTGAGCAAATTCTCTCCTGGGAGCTCTTGAAGCCAGGGGCACACCTATGGTGCCACATCTTCATTTCAACACTCCATTATTTCAGCTTCTTTAAAGCTTCTCATATAAAGGCCAAGTGGACATGTAAATGTTTGGCCAGCATGAGCTGTATCAGTTGAATAATTCCAAGGGAGGAAACTGAGGCACAGGGGCTCAGCCTGTGGTGCCAGGTTGCTCAGGCAGTGCCTGGGACAGGTGGATCTGCAGAAGTGCCAGGAGCTCATCCCTGACTGGGACACATTTAACCTGCCTGGTGTGTATTTTTCCTTATACAAGGATTTCCAGAGTGGTTTTTTCTGCTGCTGATGGTACTGAAAAAAACCCTAAAGCCCCAAAACCCCTTTGAACCAGGTGTTTGTTAGTGCTCTGGCTGGGATGTGTCGCTGTGTTTTGGGGTTGGTTTGGGATGCAGGTGCCCACAGCCAGGTGCTGGCTGCCCCTGGGGCTGTCCCACTTTGCCCCATCAGCTGTTGTCAAGTGTAAATGAGGCTGCAGGCAGGGGTGAGGACACCACTGGGTTCCATGTGCCTTAAAAAGGCCCTGCTGAGCCAGCCATGATCAGAAGCATCCTTGCTCAGCTCAGCACAAGCAGATCCCAGCGAGATCTCCCAGGCTGAGGGCAGCAATTTGATAGTTATGGGGTCTGATGGGAAGGCAGGGCGGAATCTGCCTTTTATTCTGAATTTTCACCCATGCTCATTTAAGACATAGCTGGATGATTTCAGCTCTGACCCTTCTGGTTGTTCTGTGCCACCCTTATTCCTGTTTGCATGAAGATTTATTTTAGATTACATCCCATCTTTTCTTGAATGTGTTTCTGTGCTAACTTGTTTGCATCATCTGGTAAATTCCTTGCAATGAGGCTTTTCAGGTAGGAATGGCTTTTCCTTCCTTTTTCCATTCTCTGTAAAAGAGAGGATCTTAGTTGATGTCTCTGAGAGCAAGAAAAGCAGTTTTACAAATCCCAGCTCTACCCCTGGGTTAAGTGTAAGAGTTTGCCTGGATTGCCATCCTCGAAAGCAGCTCTTCTACCCCTGGGAAAAAAATTGCTTTGTCAGTTTAATTTGCTCTCAGTTCAGCAAAAGCCATGGAAAACTGGCCAAGAGTTTTATTGGCACATCTGAGTCATAAAAAAATGAAATAATTAAAAAAAAAGCTATTCACCCTTTTAAGTGATACAGCTCATGCTGGCCAAACATTTACATGTCCACTTGGCCTTTATATGAGAAGCTTTAAAGAAGCTGAAATAATGGAGTGCTGAAATGAAGATGTGGCACCATAGGTGTTCCCCTGGCTTCAAGAGCTCCCAGGTGAGAATTTGCTCACTGGTGACATCCCATCCATCAGCAGTGCTGAGGTTTTGTCACAGTTCCCAGGAGGAAATTGTCACATAAATCAGAAAAGGTGGGGGCAGTCAAGATGTGGGACCTGTCAGTATTTCTTGTAAAACGAGGAGCTGCCCACTGGGACACGCTGGGGTTTGTGCCCTTGTGTTAATTTAAAGAGAAAATAAAGCAGTTAATTCCCATTTTGGATGGGAAGGAGTGACTGGAGACCCTGCTCCCCCTCACCCCCTCCCCATGGCAAATGATTTAGTTATTTTGGCATTTGCACATGATTTAGTTATTTCACACTTGGCCTCTGGGAATTATTGGTACAAATCCCTTTGCAATGGGTGGAAATGCATAATCATTGGTGCCTGAAGATGAGTTTTTCTGCCCTCCCAGATGGTGTGGGAGGGACCCTGCTGGCTGGGCTGGCTCCTTGCACAGCACAAGCCACAGCCCTGGGACACTCTGATTGTGAAGGATGCTCATTGCTTGGGTTTTTGTTTATTTTATTTTATATTTTATATTTTATATTTTATATTTTATATTATATTTTATATTATTTTATATTTTATATTTTATCTTATTAATTCTATTTCATTTTATTTTATTTTTAAGGGGATCCTTTTTTAAGCACAGGGTTCTTTTGGTATTCAATATTTTTCTTAAATCCCTGCAAAGGGGCTGCTTTCAGCTGATGGGCTGCTCAAAGCCCTCACCTCCAGCCAGAAAAGCAGGTTTGGAAGATTTGCTGGGGGCTGTGGAATCAGATGTGCCCAGAGAACCTGGGACTGGATTTTCACCATTAAAGCCAGTTTTCAGATGTGACCAGTCTGAATCCAGCATGAAAATTAGTCCGGAGTTTAGGAGTCCTAATGAAAGCTGGAAACCTGCCTAAAAGGGCTGCTGTGTGCTGAGTGGTCCCAGACTTTTAATTGGTGTTCATGCAAGACCTTTTCACTCTTTGGGGAATTTGCTTTGAATGCGGATGAGATGTGGAAATTTGGAACTTTTGTATGGAACAGAAGTTGTCACATTTTTCAGATTCAGAACAGCCAAGAGTTTCATCCAGCCCATTTGTAATCCCTTCATTTAGATGGAATGAAACGTTTCGTCCTGATAAGGTCAAAGCATGAAAATATGAATATATTAAAATACCTGTCAAAATGAAGGTAATCAAAATGAGAACTGGAGCAAACACTGTTGAAATAATTCACCCTTTTTTTTTTTTTCCCACTATAAATTTCAGCGCTGTGGACATATCCTTATGAAATGTTTTCATGGGAAAACTCTATTTTTCCAGTAGATAGCTACCCTGACCAACGTAATAAGATTTTGATCAGCTCTTGGAAAAATACAGGTTTTGGGAGAGCGGTGCTGAGGTTCCTCAATGCTGCCATCAATCACATCCTGCCTCCAGGCTGGCTGCTGGAGGGAGCTCTGGCACTGCTGCTGTGACCTCTGTCACTCACAGGGCCCTGGGAACCCAAAGCCTGGGCTTTGTGAGAGGGGCACAGAGGCTGCTTGAATCCCAGAATGGTTTGGGTTGGAAGGGATCTTAAAAATCATCTTGTTACACGAGCAGGGACACCTTCCACTGTCCCAGGATGCTCCCAGCCCTGTCCAGCCTGGCCTTGGGCACTGCCAGGGATCCAGGGGCAGCCCCAGCTGCTCTGGGCACCCTCATTGTAAAATACTTAATTCTATCTAATCCAAATGGGCCCTTTTTCAGTTCCAACCATCGCCCCTTGTCCTACCACAGCAGGCCCTGCTAAAAATTTTGTCCCCAACTTTTTTATAAGCCCCTTTTTCGTACTGGAAGGTGCTAGAAGGTCTTCCTGGAGCCTTCTCCAGGCTGAACAATCCCAGTTCTCTCAACCTTTCCTCACAGCAGAGCTGCTCCATCCCTCTGATCATTTTTGTGGCCCCCTCTGTGTGACAGTGTTCACAGGGGTCTTAGGATGAGGGAAGAGATGAGGATCTGACTCCATGTTTCAGAAGGATTGATTTATTATTTTATGATATATATTATATTAAAACTATGCTAAAACAATAGAAGAAAGAATTTCATCAGAAGGCTGGCTAAGAATAGAATAGGAAGGAATGATAACAAAAGCTTCTGTCTCGGACAGAGTCTGAGCCAGCTGACTGGGATTGGCCATTAATTAGAAACAACCACATGAGACCAATCCCAGATGCACCTGTTGCATTCCACAGCAGCAGATAACCATTGGTTACATTTTGTTCCTGAGGCCTCTCAGCTTCTCAGGAGGAAAAATCCTAAGGAAAGGATTTTCCATAAAAGATGTCTGCGACACCCTCTGAACTTGCTCCAACATGCTGATGTCCCTCCTGTGCTGGGGATCCCAATGTTGGATCTCCTCAAAGCACCATAGAGATAATGGGATTTAATCCATAATTCTCTGGCATCTCCATGAAAATCTTCTGGGCTCATCAGACACCATCTTTGAGGCTGCACATGCTGTCCTGTCCCCTGTAGGACAGTCGTTCAAGAGGAGGGAATGCAATTGCACATGCACACCTGAAAATTGATCCAGGCTATTATAGTCTACTATAAAATACAGTATTTTAATTGTGGCTCTCTCCTCCTCATTCCATGGCAATCAATTCTTCTCTGTTGAGGCTGTCTCCTCTCCTTTTCTGTCTCCACTTTGTCCCTCTTGGTGCGAATCCAAACTCAATGCATTTCCTAGCAAAACACGAACACTCTGTTCCCTTCCAGGGGTGCTCCCTGGCTGCCCTTTCCCAGGCACCAGCAGCATTTCCAGCGTGGAGGGGGATCTATAAAACATGACTTGTAAAGAGAAAGAGCTGGCATTTGACTCCTGAAGGGAAAGAGATGGTGGAGAGCTGAGCAAAAGATGGATGCCCCCCTCCCCGAAATATAAAGAAATATGTGCAGAAAATCAAAGAGATTTAAAGCAGCTATCAATCGGTCGCTGTTCCAGCTTTAAGAGCTGTTGAAACAACATAATAAAAGGCAATAAACAAGAGATTTATGACCAACCTGCTGGAAATTGCTCTCTGCAACTCTGGTGTGGGGTGAGCACAGCGTGCGAGGCTGGGGGGGATCGGTGCCTGGTGAGAACACGTGCCCCCAATTTGGGGCCCTGCACATGGCCACAGCTCTTCCCTCCACTTCCCTCTCCCTCTCCATCCCTTCCCCTGTCCCTCTGAGCCCTCGTATTTATGGCTTTGGCATTTGGTGTGTTAAAGACTCGGTTTTGTTCAGTTTGAGCAGTAAACCCAAGACGATTTGTTGCGATGGCAGCAGGCTGGAATTTTAAGGGCCAGGTATTTTACCATGGGGGCTGGACCCTCCAGCTAAATCTTGAAGGCAGGGAAGGTGAAAACACACAGTACTGCCTAGGGCAGCGTTGGGAAAGGCTTGTAAACTGCCGGCACATGTTTAAATTCCAGGAAAATCACCAGAGGGGGGGGAATAAATCTACAAAAAACTAAACCTAAGTAAGAAGAAAGTGAGCGGCGAAACATGGAGATTTCTAATGCCTTCTTCAAGGCTGGAACTGTCCTTTTAAAGAAAATACAACTTTTGCTCCTGCCCCAACCCACAGAGGGCTGAAACTTCAGACATTTGCAGAAAATTGTGGTGAGGCAGGATTTGGGCTGTGGGGTTTAAGGACCGTGGACACAGCACAACTACAACTCTGAAAGTTTGGGGAGACAGCTGGAAAATGGGATGGGGACTGGACATTCACCTTCAAAACCCACTTGCAGGGAAAAGTGGTTCCAGATTTCCCAGTCCTGGGTGTTGCTCTGCTTCTTTCCAAGCCACAAAGCCTTCCCTTGTAAATATTTTTTCTCTCTTTCCTCAGACAGAGTTTTCCCTCCCGCCTGTCACTCCGGCTTTCCGGCCAGGAGTTCCAGGATTTTGTTTCACAAAGCACAGTCCCTGAGCGGTGACATGAGGAGCTCTGGCATATCTGATGCTGTTTGTTCTTGGGGAGGGAGGTGGGGGGAGATTGAGCAGGCTGGGAGGGGTAAATCAATCCCCTTTCTGGAAGGAGGGATGCAGGATGGCACCGTGCCGTAATCCAGAGGAGCCAGGGAGTGCTGGGGAGACAGATCTGGGACAGGGAGAGGAGGGGCTGCCCTAATCCTCTGCCCCTCCAAAATCCCCAGCATGGAACAAAGCCCTTGTTAGCAAATAAGGACGGGGGAGTGGCAGCAATAAGCCAAATAAATGCCCTTAAATTCAGCTGTAATGAAAACCTGGGAGCCAGCGCTGGAGTCTTTTCATAAACGCTGGGGAACAAGATTGTTCTAATTATAAAAGCCCAATCAGGGGGACCAGCAGGCATGAAACTATGGATTAATTCAGCTGCTTGAATGCCAGTGTGTGGCAGAGAGGCAGAAACAACCTCCTCCCTCCCTCCCTCTCTCCCTCCTTCCTTCCCCTGCCCTGGAAGAGTTTGAAGGCTCTTTATTTGGCTTTGCTCTGGAAAGGTTTCCTGACAACAAAAAGGAAAAGGGCACAAAAACCAAGAGAAGAAATGGCTTTGGTCCCAAGGTTTTCCCCCATGTGCTCAGAAACCTCTTCTTGGTGTTTCAGACTGTGGGGATGAGCAGGAGCTTGTCTGTCCTCTGTTTTCTCCCATGTCTGTCCATCTCAGCAGGTCATGGACTATTCTCATCCATTCTCCTCCCTTTTGCCCCCTTCTCCCTCAAATTAGTTCCTGTCTCCATAAACACAATGAAAAAAAAAAAAAAGAAAATGAAAAGCTAAATTTTTTGAGGCATGCAGGTTTGAAAACTGTGAGGAAAGGATTTGGACTCCTTGAAAGGAAGAAAACAACAATTTCCCTTCATTTCAAATTCAAGGGTCATGTGCCCCCAAAGCCGTGTCTCTGCTGGAAAATATTTAAGATCGATTCTATCACAACCCAGGGTTTCTCTCAAACAGTTGTAGTTTCAGGGTTGGCCTTCTAAAGCTTCTCTTGGAGACTCCAAAGGTTAAAAAGTTCCTGCTTCAAAGGAACCAGAGAGAAATGGCTTGGTGTGAGTGGCCAGGAACTGCAGGAAAATCCCCCTTTTCTCCCTTAATCACACAACTATGAAAAGATCTGCAGAGCTGGAAAAGATCTTGGAAAAGCTGTTTTGGAAATTTGAGTGGGAGGCTATTCCACACCTGTGGATGCTTGGAGAAAGCCTTGTTGATGGTGGAGGAAAAGAATCCTCAAACAGAGGAGATTCCCACCCCAGGTCATTATTTCTGCTTCCTCCTCTGCTGCCAGCTCGGGGGATTTCCCTCATTTCAATTTTTCACTACAAATACAACAAATAAAAATAAACCAAACCCTTACTCCTGTCCCAGCCATTTCTCCTGCTGCAGCTGCAGCAGCCCAGTTTTGAGGCAAGAAGCACAGAATTAATGGGGATTCTGTAGATTTACAAACATGCACTCCGAGAGGAGACTCTGCCTATTTATCTCCTAATACAGTGGTTTAAAAAAAGTCCTTCTTTAATTGCATTTGGGATCTATTCTAACGATTTGCCCAGGAGAGTATTAAGATGTCAAGGCTTTTTCATTAGTAATATATCCCCAAACAAAATCTTTGTTAAGATAGGTTAAGGCAGTAAATAGACCATTAATTTACAGAACATAATTAGTACCTCGCAGTTATTCATGGAAATAGTTGGATTTCTTTTGTTGTTATTCAATGGCAAGATTTAAAACAAATATAGCAGCATCAGGTCAAAAAACAGAGGCAAAAAGCATCAAAGGTATTGATTAAAGTTTCAACAATAACCTTAACTCTGCAGCACTACCCAAAACAACATCATTTACACCACCCAAATACATTCTCCCAGTGGTAAATAATGAACACAGAAAACAGCAGCAAGTTTTGAGCAAATATCAATACAGAGCTGTAAAATAACTCATTTTAAGGGCTAGGGACTATAGCCCACATCTAAAATTGGAAACAATATTGAGCCTCTTCTTTTCATAAGAGATTGTTGGTAATATTAGTATGTCCAATGAAGATATTTTATTTGTTATTATTTATTTAATTGGCTCTATTATCTTTGCAACTGTGGCATCATTTTGATTAGAGTAGCTGAAATAATTTATTTTGTAGGGTCCTCTATAGTCTCAGAATTTAAAACAAATAGATTTTTTTTTCTAAAATTGTTCTTAATTGTAGATTATTAAAATGAAGAAATTTCCAGTTGACTTCAGATTGACTGAAAAACCGATTTTATGAAGATTTTGATATCTTCTTATTAAGAAATTTGATTTTACATGATCCAGAAATGAAGTCTGAGCCAATGTTAATGTTTTATGTGCACTACTGCAACTTGCAAAGCAGATTGGAATTTTCAGGGGTCAGGAGCTGTTCTCACAGGACAGTAAAGCCATAAATCATGGTCAGTCCTCAACAGGTAAAATATCAAAGTTTGTTAGAAATACTAATGAATTATCAAACTGAAAAAACTGAAAGTTTTTATGTGCTGGACCAAGTAGCTCAAAGTTTAGCTGCATCATGGGATGAATGAACAATTGCTTTCCTGACTAGACCTCTTGGCAGCAGCAGAAATCAAAACAGAACAAATAAAATTTCACTGAAAATAATTAACTAAATAAACAAACAAACACATAAATAAATAAATAGATAAATAAATTTTAATTTATAAAATAATTTCCATTACTTGTTTGTTACTCCTAATAATGCTGAGGTGACATTTCCTACAGATGGGCAGAAAATAGTGTTTCCTGTATGGGAATCTTGTCAATACTTTTTAAAATACAAAAATCAGAAATTTTTTTCAAATTAAAAAAAAAATAAAGTCTGCCAGAAGAACTCCTAAAAAAAAAACAAAGGTCTTGCAGAACAAAATATTCAAATAAATTAATGAATATTAATAATAGGTATGTATTAATGCATAATTAATAGTAGTTATAATAATCATTATTATATAAAATAATATTAATAATAGGAATTAATATAATAATTTATATATTATTTGATTTGCTGGAATTGCTCTTCTAATGACATTTAAAAGGGGTCCAAACTTAATTTTCTCTCCTTACAGCTGGGAACTGCCCATTTCTGAAGCAGAGACCAGAGCAAGTCACTGGGACTGGGGAAACTGAGGCACTGAGCTGTTTGGGATTGAGAGCTGCAGGGAGAGGCAGCCGTGTCCCAGCTGGGCATTCCCAGGGCAGCTCCCTGGTGGCATCAGGGGTGACATTCCCCAGTGACACCTTTCAGTGCTCAGAGAGCCCCTGGCTGTGACCGTGTTCACAGGGGTCTGAGGATGAGGGAAGAGATGAGGATCTGACTCCACGTTTCAGAAGGCTGATTTATTATTTTATGATATATATTACGTTAAAACTATACTAAAAAAAAATAGAAGAAAATATTTCCTCAAAAAGCTAGCTAAGAATGAAATAGGAAAAAATGATAACAAAAGTTTGTGGTTAGGACTCTCTGTCTGAGCCAGCTCACTGCGATTGGGCATTGATTAAAAACAACTAACATGGGCCAATCAAAGATCCACCTGTTGCATTCCACAGCAGCAAATAATTAATGTTTACATTCTGTTCTTGAGGCCTCTCAGCTTCTCAGGAGGAAAAATCCTAAAAAACAGATTTTTTATAAAATATGTCTGCGACACCTGGCAGCGCTGGAGATGCTGGGACACAAACCCGGGCACTGCCCCGCCTTTGTCACCGCCAATGCAGCCCTGGTGGCAGCAGGACAGATTCCTGCTGGGACAGGGCACAGCCTGACCCTGCAGATGGTGATGGCTCCGTCTCACAGAGCTCTGCTGCAGGCTGGAGAATTTTAATAAGGACGGGGAAAAAATAGCAGGAGACAGGGAGAAAGGGAGACGTCGCAAGGAACCTGACCTTATTTCCTCAGTGTGTGTGACTAAATCACACAGCTAAAAATAGGTAAGTGATTTGCTTTGATGCTGGAGGATTTTGCTGATACCACTTTTGTTACACGTATAAGTATAGAGATTTAATATAACATTTCCCTCACTGCAGTGTCTTCTATTAAGACAGTGCTGGAGTCTCCAGAGCTGCTGGCTCTGCCTGCTCTTTTAAGCTGTGAGCTACAGCAGAAACTTCTTGCCTCTGAAACTAATATGCTGCTGGCCTCTGGGAAAATGCAGAAATTTCTGCCAGGAGGGATATTTAGTGTCAGGCTTTGTCCACTCCTGCTTCTCTGAGACAGCCACTCCAGCCCCAGTGGGAGCTCCCCTGCTTATTTGTTATGAGTGACTTCTTTGGAAAGTTTTTTGGTCCCAGTCTCCCCTATCTCTATAATGGGGAGAATAAAAACCCACCTGTGGAGGGTCTCCAGCAAATTGGCCAGGTGGGGCCGTGGGGATGGCTGTGAGGGGTAGGGGTGAGACCTGTGAGCTCCCACAGCTGATGGAGAGGACACCAGAGGCTGGTGGGGAGCCCAGAGCTCAGTCCTGGGGTCAGTGTTGTTTCACAGAGCTGCAGGATGGCACAGAGAGCACCTCTGAGCATGCAGGAGATGACAAACTGAGGAGTGTGTGATGGACTGGATGGTTGTGGCACCATTCTGAGGGGCCAGCAGGAATCCCAGGAATTAAATAGGAGAGGAATAAACCTTTCCCTGGGGGGAACCACCCCGAGCAGAGCACATGCAGAGAAGGATATGAGGGTCCTGCTGGGCACCAGACTGGCCATGAACAACCCATGTGCCCCTGTGGCAAAGCCAGACAATCTGGGGACCTGGGGCAAAGTGGGCAGAGGGAAGGTCTGGGTCCTGCTGCTCCCCCAGCTCTCCCCATACCAAAGCTTTTCTCCTTTTCTGACTGAGCCAAGTGTCGGCTCTGCTCAGCGTCTGAGGCTTGAAGGGTACAAATGGAGAGAATTATTCAACACTAAACAATTATTCTGTTGCATAAAGCTCTCAGTATTTGTTGCTGAGGAGCCTGTGCTGAATGCAAACCTCCAGACAGAACTGTCAGGGAGCAGGGGAGAAGAGATGGGGCTTTATGTGCATGCAGAGCAGAGCATCTCATCAGGACCTGCCTTTTTACTTTTTACTTTTCTCAGTGCTTTCCCTCCACTTTTTCTTCTCTTTGGTAAACTCTGCTTGCACACAAAGGTGCCAGACCTTCCCTCTACCTTCTGCATGGACTCTGAGGCTGAGCTGCAGTTGGGGAAACTGAGGAAATGACCACACTCTGAGGATTTCCAAGGTTCCAGGCACTCTTTTCTCCTCCTGGCCATCTGGGAAAGTCCAAGAGGATGCTGCTGCTCTCCCACATCCTCTGATTCCTCAGGGAGGGAGCGATGCGTGCTCTGTGCTCCTCGCAGAGGGCTCTGTAAATAAAGGCTCCAGCTGGGGCATGCCAAGAGCTGGCACGGCAGGGACTGCCACTCTGTCAACACAACCCCGCTCCTGACAGGCCCTGCTTTGTTCAAACAGCTCCTTGCCATGGACTGAGTTTATCTCTAAGTGCCTGGATTTACACCAGAGATGCAAACAGCCTGGTAAATCTGCCACCGAGGCACGGGGGTGGCATTTATCTGAGTGTCCCCGTGTGCAGCTGGGGATTCTCTGCGCTGCTCAGCCCGGACGTGACTCTCTGCCCGTGCTGCAGGCAGCTCTGGGGCTCAGGGGGACTCTTAGCAGCCATAAAATGTGCAATTAACCCCCCCCTTTCCTACTCCAAGCTGTCTCATCAGGCTCCCAGGCCAGCGAAGGCTGCAGCTGGGAGGAGATGAGCATGCTGTGTTCAGCCTCCAGCTGCAAGGCACATACCCAGTGCTTAAAAATCAGAGCTCTGCCCTCCTCCCTGCACCCAGCCTGTGGTGGTGCTCACAGGGGTCTCAGGATGAGGGAAGAGATGAGGATCTGACTCCATGTTTCAGAAGGCTTGATTTATTATTTTGTGATTTATATTACATTAAAACTATACTAAAAGAATAGAAGAAAGGATTTAATTAGAAGGCTGGCTAATAAAATAGAATAGCAAAGAATGGTAACAAAGGTTTGTGGTTTGGACAGAGAGCCCGAGCCAGCTGACTGTGACTGGCCATTTATTACAAACATCCAACATGGCCCAATCCCAGATGCACCTGTTGCATTCCACAGCAGAAGATAACCATTGCTTGCATTTTGTTCCTGAGGCCTCTCAGCTTCTCAGGAGGAAAAATCCTAAGGAAAGGATTTTTTATAGAAGATGTCTGTGACACCAGCCCGTGCCCTCTGGCTGCAATGTGCCCTCAGAAAAGCCACCTGCTGCATCTCCTCCCTGGCCATCACCTCTCTGCACCCATTTTGGGGGAACAGAGCCTCTTGTTGCAGCCCTGGTGCTGAGCAGACACAAAAGCACTAAATTAATTTTCATAGAGCCTCTCGGTCAAGCAGCTCAAAGCCTTTTAGGCTTTAATTGAGCTTTGGAGTTAATGAAGCCTCACTAACATGCCTAGTGGAGAAAGAAGTGTTTATGATCCTGTTTTGCAGAGGCTGAGCAGGAAGCTGGGCAGGTTGGCGTATGGGTTGGGTTAAGGTTGTTTTCCCCATCAAAACTAATGATGAAGCATAGAAAGGCTTGGTGTATCAAAAGAAATATCTCCAGCACATTGTTCTGGAGACAGTGGGTTTTTTTTTTCCTCCTTGTCCCCTAAGGAAATTGCCAGCAAACTTTGGGACTGAAATCACTTTTTTCATGCAAACTAAGTCAACTCTTCTAAGTCCCTTGACAGCAGCAGCACCCCAAGAGCAAAGGCCTTCTGTGCTCAGAGGTCCCAGGCTCTCAGAGCTGTCCATGCTGCATCAAACAGGAGAACTAAATAACTTCCAGACACCATGCAGTGAAACAGCCCACACTTTCCAGGTGTTTCCTTCTCCAGCCTTGCCAGGGTGCCCAGGATTTCTGCGTGGACCTGAAGACCTGACCCTGCAAAGTGCCTCCCACTGATGGTGGGGAAAACCCCTCATTCCCTGAGCATCCCCATGTAATTCCTTGGTACCTGTGCTCAGGACTCTGCTGTGGCTGCCCAGCACAGGCCCTGGCCCGGTGCAAATTCTCTGTTTTGCTGCTCTCTGCCAGGCCTGGAGAGCACATCCTCCTGCACAGCAGCACTCCTGCACCATGCTGACCTCAAACCAGTCAGTGCCTTTCAGAGGGACCCTTGGTGGCTGTGAAAACTTCTCCCAAACTCGCCCTCTCTGTGTGTTTAACTGAGGCCACTGCAGCTGTGACTGGGCTGAGCAGCTCCCTGTGCCCTGCCTGGATCCTCCCTCCAGCCTGGCCATCCCTGGGACTTTCTTAAAAACCAGTTCCCTTTGATACCTGCAGCTCTGCTGCCCACATCTGGGATTTTGTTAAAGCCAGTTCCTTTTGGCACCTGCAGCCCTGCTGCCCACATCTGGGGGTTTGTTAAAAACCAGTTCCCTTTGATACCTGCAGCCCTGCTGCCCACATCTGGGGGTTTGTTAAAAACCAATTCCCACTGACATCCCACAGCCCTGCTGCCCACATCTGGGACTTTGTTAAAGCCAGTTCCTTTTGACACCTGCAGCCCTGCTGCCCACAACTGGGATTTTGTTAAAGCCAGTTCCTTTTGGCACCTGCAGCCCTGCTGCCCACATCTGGGACTTTGTTAAAAACCAATTCCCCTGGACACCCTGCTACCCACATCTGGGGGTTTGTTAAAAACCAATTCCCTTTGACACCCCACAGCCCTGCTGCCCACATCTGGGACTTTGTTAAAAACCAATTCCCACTGACATCCCACAGCCCTGCTGCCCACATCTGGAATTTTGTTAAAGCCAGTTCCTTTTGGCACCTGCAGCCCTGCTGCCCACATCTGGAATTTTGTTAAAGCCAGTTCCTTTTGGCACCACATCTGGGCACAGGGCAAAGGGGGCTCAGGCTGCCTGGCATTTCCCGAAAGGGAACCTGTGGTGTCCTATATGGATATAAATGGATATAAACCTATATAGAATGGATAAAGTGGGGAACACAGGTATCCTCCTTCCCTGGTTTTCCCTTGCCAGGCTCCCTGTGTCTCGTTTTCAGTGTGGGCACAAACAGAGGACAGCCCTGTGATGCTGTGGGC
>WBNP01001596.1:18563-30178 GCA_013401095.1 Passerina amoena | reverse complement strand
ATGTGCAGAGGCGCTCGGCTGCGGGGAGGAGCGGAGCGGGCTCGGTCTCTGCCAGCACCGGGAGTTTCTTTTGCCTGCCCGAGTTTGCCCCGAGGCAGGGCTGGGGTTTGTCGGCCTCTCCCCCTTTGTGGTCGCGGAGTGGTTGGGGTGTGTGGGCTGTTCATCCAGACAAAGCTGTTTGGGGACATTTCGGCTGAATTGTATAATCACAGGACAGTTTGGGTGGGAAGGGAGATTGAAGATGATCCAAACCCAGCACCCTTTTCATGGGCAAGGACACCTTCCACCAGACCAGGTTGTTCCAGCTGGTCCTGAGCACTTCCAGGGACCCAGGGGCAGCCACAGCTTCTCTGGGCACCCTGTGCCTGGGCCTGAGCATCCTCACATACAGAATTTCTCCCTAAGAACCAATCTAACCCTGACCTCTGTCAATTTAAATCCACCCCCCCCTTGTCCTATCCCTACATGCCTTGGAACTCTGTCTGTACTCAGGGAAACCATCACTCCTGCCTTGAGCAAGCATCCCCACTTCTAAAATATGGAAACCTCCTAAAAGGAGTGTGGAATTCTCTGAGAGTGTCACCCATCTCACCCAGACACACAGCCCCACTCTCACTGTCTGTGCTTCCATCCTGACTCTGCAGGATTTGCAGGCAGAGAGCCTGGAACACCCAAACCATGCTGTGCCTTCATCATTTAAAAAAAAAATAAAAAAATTATTTTTTCTTCTGCTTTTAAACACTGTTCAATTTTCAACTTCAGAAAAGCTGTGGGGACATTGCCAGAACCACTGCAGTAGGAATTGCACTAAAACTAAATATAGAAATGAAATTTTGGATGAAATACAGGCTTGGGTGCATTTTGGCAGGAGTCTCAGTGTTTTCCTCACAGTGCTGGCTCTGTGTGGAGTAGAATATTCCCAGGAATAGAAGTGGATGGCACTTGGGGCTGCTGTTTTGAAATGAGGAGGGAAAGTTTGTGTCAGCATGAGAGGACTTAGTAAGAAGAATAGAACTGAACACAGATTTTATGTCCTGTGAAATTCCCAGGGTTTATTTAATTTCTAAGTATTTCTAACAATTTTTTGTTTTTCTTTTTCTTTCTTTTTTTTGGTCTCTTTGTAAGAATAGAATAACCTGGAGATAAATACTGCTAATTGTTCTAAATGTGTTTAGAACAATTAGCATCAGTGTTGAACTGTTTGGGCTTTTGGTAGCTGATAGCTCATTCTGACACATCCACCTTGACTTTTGATAAGGTGGCAAGAGTCCAAAAAAAGCCAAAATAAATGGCAAAGTAGAACTGCATCAAAACAATAAAATAGAAGTGAAATTGTCCTGTTCCTGCAAGCCACTTTGCATTCCTGGAAAAGCATCCACTGCCTAAAAAAACCTTCAGTGGAGCAACTTTTGACCCAGCTCTGTTTAGATTTTCATTTGCCATGGCAAGAGCAGAGGCGTATGCAATTTTCAGGTCCAGGTGAATTGTAATTTATAATATTGCTTTTAAATGAAGCAATATATAAATATTTGTGTATAAATATCTGTGTATTTATAGATTAATTTTTAATTTAATTTTTTTTCCCAGCTGCTGAATTATGATTTAACAGGTGTGATGTCTATGGGGTACCCTGCAGTTATTCCAGGGGTTCATTGCCTTCAGCCCTTCCCAAGGAGCAGGGCTTTGAGGAGGATGCTGCTGGTGGGAGATATGAAGGACCCTGGAAATCAACCAACTGAACACCTGTCTCCTGCAAGTTGAATTTTATTAAGGAAGTTCCTCATGCCTGAGCACAGC
Source organism: Passerina amoena (assembly GCA_013401095.1). Lineage (NCBI taxonomy): Eukaryota > Metazoa > Chordata > Aves > Passeriformes > Cardinalidae > Passerina > Passerina amoena. The sequence continues at coordinate 28,381 of WBNP01001596.1, read as the reverse complement.
AATAACCATTCTCTGCAGGGTGGGAAGGCCCAGGGGAAAGTGGATGCCTGTGATGGGCTCCTCTCCTGCTTCCAGCTCTGTCACCCATCTCACTGTGCCCTTCCCTTGACACCCCAAAATCAGAGACACACACACCAGGGTGGGATCCATGGGGGCTGTGAGGGCACTTGGGTGTGAAAAACAGAATTTATCTCCATGGTGCTGCTTGTGCAGCTCTTGCAGGGTGTGGCTGGGCACAATCCTGTCACCTGGGATGGGAGGACACCATGCCCTGTGATGAAGGTTTTATCACGCTGGGTTTGTGTTTAATTCTTGATTTACCTGTTTCAAACCCCAGGCCCTGGCTGGGTGTGTGGAGCTGCCTGTGAGGGAGCTTCAGCAAGAGTTGGTGACTGCAGGTGGTGTCCCCACAAACACCCCAAGCTGTGTGGGCAGCAGAGCTCCCTTTGTCACTGGCTGCTCTGCTTTCACCTCACAGTGCTGCTGATTCCCAGGGAGCTGCTCCTGGGGACCTCGGTGCCACCGCCTGCAGCAGCCCCAGCACTGCACGGGGGCTCCTGAAAGAGCCTGAATGAGACACGTGGGACTCCAGGGGCTCTCCAAAATGCAGTTTATTCTATACAAAATGCAGTTTATTGTATCCAAGAGGTTACAGCAGTGCAGGGTGGTGGGTGACAGAGCTGTGCCCACAGCTGTCAGCTCCAGCTGCAGGCAGGCCTGGACACCCTTTGGTTTTGGTTACAATGCATTATAGACTTTTCTTTGCTGAGCATCTTCATACAGCAGAACCAATCTATACCTTAACTATTACCTATAGCCTATCATAACTACTGTAATTACCATATTCATGTAACTGTTCTCCAATCACTACAAGTCAGTACATTACAGTTTAAGCTAGAAGTTGTTTCTCAGTTTTCTTGCAGTGGAAAATTCTGAGACCTTTTTTCTACTTGCCACATTTGCTGCCTTGTTTGCCTGTGCTCTCTTTCTGCTTGGTAAAATCATCTTCTTGTTTGGGGTGGGTTTATCCTTTGCTGTAAGCCATAAAAACCCCTTCTAACTAACACACCCTTTGCCTCCTTGGTTATCCAGTGAGACTGGCTCAGCAATTCTTTTCTTCTGTATCAAAACTGGCTTCCATCTCTATTCCTTCATCAGAGTCTACATTTAAAAATCTTTCTGCTAAGCACACATATCTGTGAGACTTTCTTGTCAAACTTTCATCCTTCCCAACAAACTCCCTCCCTGCTCCCCGTTCCCCTGCTCCCTCCCACACTTCTGCTCACAGCCACTGTGACCCAGCTGAATTCACCTGGGCTTTGATAATGAGAGACCTGGAACCCAGCACTGTGCCATTCACATTCCCTGAACACGATTCCTTCACCCAGGATTTTTCTCCTGGGAAGCTGAGAAGCCTCAGAGAAAAGGAAAACAATTCTTATCTCATTTGCTTCTCCTGTGCTGTGCTCATGTGGAATGTGTTTGGAGATTGTTTCCCCACAGGTGATTGTTCCATTGCATTCTGCTGGGAGTTGTTTCCACTCTTTGGCCAATCAGGGCCAAGCTGTGTCAGGACTCTGGAGAGAGTCAGGAGTTTTCATTATTATCTTTTTAGCCTTCTGTAAGTATCCTTTCTGTATTCTTTAGTTCATTATATATATATATAATAATATAATATAATATAATATAATATAATATAATATAATATAATATAATATAATATAATATAATATAATATAATATAATATAACATAACATAATATATAATAGAATATGCCTTCTGATAAGATGGACTCCTCCTCATCATTCCTTCCTTTGTTGGTAGCCCTGCTTTTACAATACAGCTCCTCACCCATTTCCTGAGCTCCTGGTCAGTGGGGAAACTGAACTCCAGCTAAAACTAAAGGATTTATGTTGTGGGGAGCTGGAAATGAGGAGGTGAAATCTGGGCTGAGAAGGGGGGTTGGTTTTGCTGAGTTTCTGTGGCACAGAGGAGCCTTCCTGTGGTGACTCAGCCTGCTGATAACTTTTTTGGCTTGCATGCCTTGGTTTCATAGTGCTGTGCTTTTCACTAAACTCCTCCACAGCCAACAAGACCTGTGAAATTTGAGGTTTCTGCTGGTTTTAGGCTTCCTGTGAATTAATTGAGCGCTTATGAAATAAGCTACTGGATTGTAAGTGTATTTTCAGCTCCTCCAGGATAAGGAACACGGGGTCTGATTAGGAGGAATGGCTGAGAGAAACTCAATGTTTCTGTTGTGAAATGCAGGCTCTGGGGCCCAAAGCCTGGGGGGACTCTGCCTGACTATTGGAAAAGAGTTCTCATATTTTTGGTCAAATTTCTGTTAAAGAAGAAAGAGAGTGGGAGCAGAACATCTGAGAAGCTCTGGAGGGAGATGTTCACCTGCACCACCTGAGAACCTGCTTTGAATGCTTGGTCTTCATTAGAAGAAGAGAGGAAATGAATCTGAATCTTTCCCAGCTCAGTTACTCCTCTTTATCCCCAGCACATGGATCAGTAGCATGGACAACTCTCCCTTAAGTGTTTAGAGAAAATTAAAGAGGTCTCATTATATTCCACCACAGAAGCAAATAAATAATAATATTATTATTAATATCATTACTTCATTCATCTCTCACAAGAGAAACAATTCACTTGCAAATATGGCCAAAGCTTGTTTTGCTGGAGGAGAATTGGGAATCTCAGGGTCATCCCAGCCTCTGCTCGTGGTGCTTTGGTGCTCCCTGAGCCCCCCATGGTCTCTGCTCAGTGCCACGTCCTTGGTCTCAGCCTGTGCTGGAGCTGCTCACACATTCCCTGTGCTTCCCTGGGAGGTGGAAACAGCCCCTAACTGTCCTTGACCTACTCCAGAGAGGGGTTATAAAGCAAAATTAATTTCACTTCCAGAAGAGCTTCGAGTTCCCAAGAAGAAAAATGCTGGAAAAGTGCAAATCATGATTAATCATCATTATGATTCCTATAAATTCCCACTTCAGCTTGGTTGGAAAACAGAGTATTTAGGAGGTAGGAAGGATAGAATGGCCTGGCTGTGCCCTTGGCCCATGGGGCTGCAGTGTGTGGAGTTACACCTGATTAACACCAGTGCAGGTGGGGAGAGAATCAGAGCCCACAGTCCCCTCTGCACTCCTGCCTGGTGCTAAATTGCTGCCAGTCTCTCCCTGAAGCCTCCAGGAGACAGTTCAGTACTGGCTGTTCCTCTCTTTCTCCCTTGTGGAGGGCTTGGAAGGTTTAATTCAATCAGATTCCTAAATGGAAAATAACAGCGCCATGAAAAAAACCCGCCACGGATGCCTGTGAAAAGGATTTTGTCTTCGGTGAGTTTTGATCTGGATCCTGAAAGAGCAAGACAAAACCCTGTGATTGACATCCTTGTTCTGCAAAAGGTGCCTTGGAGGAAGCTTTCAGAGCCAGAGGTTTCCTTTGCTGCAGGGGGTGTGGAGAAAGTCCAAGTTTCACAGCTTTTTGTTGTTTTTTTTTTTTTTTTTGGTTTTTATTTTTTCCTATTTGCAGTGTAAAGATGTGAGATCTTCTGAAGTTTTATTTTTTCTGGAGACAGCAGCTCACCTCAGCAGAAAAAAAAGCAAAGATTTACAAATCACTGCTGGTCTCCCTCCTGACCACTGATCCCCCTGGAATGATGCTCTTACCCCAGTGAGGTCCCAAAGTCCCAAACCCCTCTCAGCCCTTCTGAGCCTGAAAAATGATGGAAGGAGGGTCCAAGGGATCCTGCCAAGGTTTGCTTGCCAGGAATCCATCCTGCTTTCCTCCTGGGATGCTCCTGCCAGCATCATCCTTGTGCAGGTACTAGAGATTTTATTTTTATTTTTATTCCCCTGCTAGGCTGAAATCAGGGTTTTTGGATTTTTTGCTGTAAATCAGAGATGTTTTCTTTCAGTGGCAATGATGCTTCCCTGCTGGGTGTGTGGCTCCGGGCTTGGGCTGGCTGGGTGCTGGCTTTAACAGTGGTGCACTGTGAAAAACACCCTCATTTTTCACCTTTAGATGGGTTTGTTCAGCCCCATTCTCTGGGACATCCACAGAAATCCCACAACTTTCCCCCTCCCTTGTTCCCTGGGGGAGGGAGGAGAGGGAGATCCCCTTGTCCATCCATCACCAGGAAAGTGCTGTCCCAAACAGCCAGATTCACCCTGGTGCCAGCCCAACATCAATTGATTTGTTTGTTCATGCAGCTTCTCCCAGTTTGTGTTTTCCCTGACGAGGAGCATCCAAATGCCAGCCTGTCCTCAGGGGTACATCAGCCTCCCCAGCTGAGGACAGAAACCAGATTAGAGGCCATGCTGCTCACGAGGGCCTCATGTGCTCTCTCAGTCACTTGCACTTATTTTTTTATTATCTGGATTTTTTTGGTTTTTTTTTCTTTTTCCCACTAATGTATTTCTTCCCTTCCTCTCAATTGCTCTCTCCCTCAGTTCTCAGTGAAATAAACGTGAACTGACACTCACACACTCACACTCACACACATGGTGTCACCTCCCCTGTCCCTGTTTGTCACCTCTCCCCTGTTTGCTCCCCAGCCAGACGGGGATGGCTCCACTCAGGTCATGCTCCCCCAGGAAAATCTCTGAACCTTCCCCTTTCTGTGTGAATGGGAAATCACATGAAGAGCTGCCTGGAATGGAGCAAATATGCCAACACTGGGAGGAGGGCAGGATTGGGGCTGGGGACAGAGGCAGGGAGAGTGACAGAACCACAGAATGGGTTGGGTTGGAAGGGACCTTACAGATCATGCTGTGCCACTCCCCTGCCATGACAGGGACACCTCCCACTATCCCAATGTCCAGCCTGGCCTTGGGCACTGCCAGGGATCCAGGGGCACCCTGTGCCAGGGCCTCATCATCCTCACAGGGAACAATTCCCAATTCCCAATATCCCATCCAACCCTGCTTTCTGTCCTTTTGAAGCCATTCCCTGTGTACTGTCACTCCAAGCCCAGGTAAAAGAGGAGAAGAGCACATCCCACCCAGCTGGACACAGCTTGAGGACTGGGAGCACTGGAAGGAGAACTTCTGGAGGGAGAGGTGTGACCATGGTAGAACAAACCAGACTGAAACACCCAAAAGGCAGGAGAGGAAGCCTCAGTGCTGGGCAGGCACCTCCTTTGGATGCAGAGAGCTTTGGGGTCAGAGCTTTGGGGACAGCCCTGTCCAGCTTGGCAGCAGGGGACAGAAATGCTCTGGGGGCCAGAAGGACCCAGCCTTGAGGAATAAAACCCCCCCAAAAAAACTGAACCAACAGAACTGCTCAGCTCCTGCCATCCAAGGATGAGGAAGAGAGTTGGCTTCTCATCACACTTCACTTTTGGGTTTGATTTCCAGCTTCTTTTTATTAACCTGTGGTCACCTGCTGCAGCAGTGAGCTGTGTGTGATTAATGGCTCCAGAAATGTTCTCGGGTTTGAAAGGCTGCTTGTTTGGGATTTGCACTGAGTGTAGGTAGCTGGATTTTATTTTATTTTATATAATTTTATTTTATTTTATATAATTTTATTTTAAAATTTATTTTAATTTTATTTTATATTTTATTTTATTTTTTATTTATTTTAATTTTATTTTATTTTAAATTTTATTTTATATTTTATTTATTTTAATTTAATTTAATTTAATTTTATTTTATTTTATTTTATTTTATTTTATTTTATTTTATCTTGGCAGCCAGTTCACATCACATGTGCCTCATTTTGGAAAGGCTGGAGGTGAAGGGGAGTGACAAGGAGCAGGATTCCTGCACTGAGGGAAAGAGCTTGCAACTATCTGCACCTCAATCTTTGCAATGTTTGCTTTTCTTAAACTTCAAAGCCACCTTGGATATGTCTGTGGGACTGACTCACTGAGCAAATAGCAAACCCAGACCCTTTAGAGAAATTCCCTTTCTGGGAGCACACAGACTCCCCTGGACATGTGACTCAGAGGGGCAATAGCAGAAAGTAGCTAAAAAGTTATTAAACTTCTCCTGAAGTAGAAACAGGAAAACTTTCATTCTCTAAGAATTTATTTTCCTGACTTTTTAATAAAATTTTTGACCTTCCAGGATGAAGTTTCTTTTCTCCCTAGAATTCTAAAAATAACTTGACATTTTTCATGGAAGGAAATGTCTTCCATCCAGATTTCATTTGGTCTTATACCCGCAAAGCACACTCATACCACTAATTCTTTGCATTTCTAGGCATGAAATTCACCCATGAAATGAGGGAATTATGAAATTAACTGTCTTGAGAACTCAGCTTGGCTTGGCTCAGTCTAATAAGATGGTAGGCACCTATAGATATTTATATTTAAAACTATCTGTGTGGTGCAGCTGGGCTCAAACTTGGACAACCCTTATGTTGCATCTCTGACTTCTCCAACTCCTCCCTGAGCAGCAGGTCTGATGAAAGAGGAAATGTATTGCAAAAAGTTTTTTCTTTTTTTTTTCACATTTTATTGCAAAATGTTTTGCAAAAAAGTTATTTCTAACCCCATATCTCTGGCTTGGAAAAGCAGGAGGAAGCTGCTTCCCCCAGCAGTGTCCCCTGACTGTGCTCTCAAGGTGTTGGTGGCTGGTCCCTGGGCAATATTGGGAGTTACAGCCCCTCCCCATGAAATATCCACTGGAACTGCAGTTCCTGCTGCCCTGGGATTTCTGGGCTGTTTTTCAGGGTCTGCCAGTGATGTGAATCTGTCACCGTGATATTTTCTGAAAAATCCCTTTGCCAGGATTTCTTCTCCTGGCAAGAGGAGAAGCCTCAGCTTCTCCGTGTTTTGCTGCTCTGGAATGTGGTCTGGAGATTGTTTATCCAACATGTGAACTGTTTTAATTTAATCACCAAGCATGGTCCAGCTGTGTCAAGACTCTCAGGAGTTACGAGTTTTCATTATCATTCTTGTAAAGCTTTCTTTAGTATAGTTTAGTATAGCATTCTTTAATATAATATAATATCATAAAATAATAAATCAGCCTTCTGAGAACATGGAGTCAGATTCTCATCTCTCACCCCGACTTGGGGACCCTCACAAACACCACAGTGAACCCTCCTGGACCAGCCTTTGGAATGTCCTTTGTTTCCTCTTGCTGCTCCCTGTCTGTGTGAGCTGCAATCCCCCGGGACAGATGTGATCTCTGCCCAACATCTGGAAAAAGGTGGCTTTTAATTCCTAGTTTTATCCCACCAGGACACTTTTTTCCCCCATTTTTCTGCATCTCCAAAGACTCTGACCCCTCTGGAGTGCCCCACTCCATCCTGCCTGTGCCTCTGGTGCCCCTCACCTTCCCCTCCCAATCCCTTCCCAGGTCTGACAACTCTAAAGACAAAATACATGAAGAGATGACATTAAAATGACCTTGGCAATGGGGGTCTTGCAAGTTCATTGGTGATTTTAGCTCCCACCATGGCCTCAGGTGCATCATCTTCCTTTCTTCCAGCTTATAACTGGGTATGGAATCATAATGGCCTGCTCTGGGGTTTGCAGGGAGGAGGAGAAGGAAAACAGATGCTACAACTAAGCTGGGATTTCCCTGAGTAAATAAATTATAAAATTACATTAAAGCACCATTTGAGTTGCATATAAAAGCTAGAAAATGAATGTCTCCTCCATAATTGCTGCAAAGGGCCCCAAACAGCCATTTCTATTTGCAGTTTCATATTTCAATAAACTTTTTTATTTCTATTTGAGTGAACGTTCCCGTTCATGAATATTCTGAGGGATTCAGAGCACTGTCCAAAACTAATGCCAATTTTTGGGCTACAGCCACATTCCCCCTCAGTCTGTGCTGAAACTCCCCCCTCCATGCCCATGGAAAAGCAGAGAGAGGACTATGATAAACATCTCCAGAGAGAATTGCTTTAGCTCCGACACAAAATCAACTTTCTGAGAGGTTTTAAGAAAACAAGTGAGCAAGCAAACAAATTCCCTTTTGCCTTTTCAAAAACTCCCTTTTTGCCCTTTCTTTTCTCAGCTCACTCTTTCTGTGGTTGTCCTAATTGGATCTACAGGACTCCCCGTGTTCCCTCCGAGCCCCAGCGCTGCTGCAGACTTATAACAACTCCTACCTTAGGGTACAACTCGAGTTGTACTTTTCTCCCTCTTTTCTAGTAGAAATCATGTCATTTGTGGATGGATGGAGCCTTTCCTTCAGTGCTTAAATTGAACCCAGCTTGTGCAACATGCTTAACTGAATTAAGGAATGGAGGAAATCACTTGCTCACCTTGTCCTGAAAGCTCAAAGCCAGGAAATGAGAAGGCTACACTGCTCTTTTATTATTTTTTTTTTCCTTATCAAGGACTGAAATAAGAACTTGTTCCTTCAGATTTTTCAGAGGGAAAGAGTTTGGTCTAGCAAGAAATCAGCTCAGTCAGGGGTATGAAAGAGACCCAGTTTAGGTTCCTGCTGTGAATCATGCAATGGATATCACCTGGCTTCCCTTATCCTGAAAAGTTTCTGCTCCTTCTGAGCAGCAATTCCCCTTTGAGAACATTTACTCTTGAACCTGACACACTTCAGCAGAGAAATTTCAGTTTAATCCATCTCTCAATAAATAGAATTAATTACAGGCTGACCTATTTGATGATTGGGGCTGTGCCGTGAAATGTCGGGCCCGGGAACTTCACTTTTCCTTTTCCTTCAGACTTGTTACACAAGGACCATCAAATGTACTTCACCTGCAAGAATTTCCTTCTCCCCATGCAAGGATTTCCTTCTCCCCATGCAAGGATTTCCTTCTCCCCATTCAAGGACCTCTCCCCATGCAAGGATCAACTTCTTTCCATTGAAGGACCTCTTCCCATGCAAGAATTTCCCTCTCCCCATGCAAGGATCTCTTTTCTCCATTCAGGACCTTTCCTCATGCTCAGAATCACCTTCTTTCCATTCAAGGACCTCTCCCCATGCAAGGATTTCTTTTCTCCATTCAAGGACCTCTCCCCATGCAAGGATCACCTTCTTTCCATTCAAGGACCTCTTCCCATGCAAGAATTTCTCTCTCCCCATGCAAGAATATCCCTCTCCCCATTGAAGGACCTCTCCCCATGCAAGAATTGCCCTCTCCCCATGCAAGGATCTCTTTTCTCCATTCAGGACCTTTCCTCATGCTCAGAATCACCTTCTTTCCATCCAAGGACCTCTCCCCATGCAAGAATTTCCCTCTCCCCATGCAAGGATCTTCTCTCCATCCAAGGACCTCTCCCCATGCAAGAAATTCCTTCTCCCCATGCAAGAATATCCCTCTCCCCAGGGAAGGATCACCTTCTCCCCATTCAAGGACCTCTCCCCATGCAAGGATCACCTTCTCTCCATGCAAGGACCTCTCCCCATGCAAGAATTTCCCTCTCCCCATGCAAGAATTTCCTTCTCCCCATTCAAGGATCTCCTTCTCTCCAATCAAGGCCCTCTCCTCATGCCAGAATTTCCCTCTCCCCTGCCTTTTCCCTTTCTTTTCTCAGCTCACTGCCTCTGTGCTTGTCCTGGTTGGATTTACAGGACTCCCCACGTTCCCTCAGAGCCCCAGTGCTGCTGCAGACTTATAAAAACTATTTTGCTGGATTGCCCTGTCCCGTGGGAGGCACTTAAGCACTGAGAGGATGAATTTGGGATTCAATTCCCATCAGCCTGGTGTTGCTGTGGAGCAGCTCTGGGTTGCTCAAACCCCCTCCTCAGGGCTTTGCCCAGCTTTCCTTGTCAGTTAATCTGATGCAGTGCACTTTGCAGAGATCATTCATGGAGTCTCCATAACCTGATTGCTTCAGGGAGTATTCCCTGTGCTGCTTTGGATGGAGGGTTGGTGTTTTTTGTGTTTTTTTTTT
>WBNP01001595.1:15990-31758 GCA_013401095.1 Passerina amoena | reverse complement strand
CTGCGCTGTGGCTGCATGGGACCCCTTGAGCTCATCCCACCCGTGGGAGCCGGGCTGGGGACATCCCCGCTCGTCCCCACCGGGAGCCGCTCCTCTCCGGGGCTATTAACACCCCGCGATGATCATCAGCTCTCGTCGTAATCATTAAGACTATTAGAAAGAAATGTTGGCTCGCAGCTCGTGTCAGACTTTCCGTTCTGCTTTGCAAACGCGCACAATTAATGCCAATCAGGCGGGGGAGGCAGCCAGCTCCGATCCCGGCTGCTCCCGATCCCGGCTGTCAGCTCTCCCCATCCCGCCTGGTACATTTTCATACAATTGCTATAAACATCTGAGGGAAACTCCGTGTTCTTCGGCAGCGCTGAGTATTGTTCTCTGTTCCTTTTAATTACTCGGCATTCAGCGGCTCATCCGGCCTCCCGATCGGGTGGGGGAAAGTAGGGATTTGTAAAACAAATAGAGAAATCTGGAGAGATGCCTTATTTTCCCATTCCGTGGCTGCCTTAGGTTGTCTGTGGCTAAATAAGAAAAACCTGTTCAGTTTTTCTTTTGTCTTTTTCTTCCTCCCCCTCCCGAGTTGCTTTCTCCCCCACGAGGACACAGCCTGGTCCCTTTCCCCAGGGAACCCCAAAAGCAGGGTGAGCTTGGGAGAAGGGGGGGAAGAGCTGGAATTACTTGGCCGGATGGTGGTATAATCCTTGTTACAAAAGTACACATCAATTATAAGAATTCCTACAGTAATCTTGGAAATCTATCTTTTCTGCTGAACCAGCTCATTAAAGAGCACCATTCATTTCCATCTCTCCGGGTGAGAAGGGTTTAAATCTCCAGAGCTTTGTGTTACCAAATAGACTGAGGGTGATGGACTCGTGTTAAATATTAAAAGGAAGAAGTTGATTTTTATTTTTTTTCCCCTTTTCCCCCCCCCCAGACTGGCAGTGCAGACAAAGTGGAACGTAAGGAGGGGAGGGTGAGGGGTCCCTGCTGTGAGAAGCTTCCCCAGCTGTTGGTGGGCGACACAGGGCTGTGCTCAATGGGTGCCTTTGAGGACCCCCCACTCCTCCCTTGGCCTGGGGACCCCTCCAGCTCTGGGGGAGGAGGGAGGGAGGCAGGGAGGTTTCCCCAGGCCACCCTGGCAAGCCCCCGAGCCTGCGCCGGAGCCGGCCGTGGCACAGGCAGGGCTTTTGTGTGCCGGGGGGCAGCGGGCGGCTGCGGGCTGAGGGACGGGCACAGAGCCCCTTTGTGTGCAGCTGTGAGCAGAGCAGGATGTGGGATAGGGCCCAGCCGTGGGGATGGGGAGCTGGTGGCCAGGGACGAGGAGAGGTGGCCGTGGATGAGGAGGAGGAGCGGGGATGGAGAGCAGCGTCCGGCCGGGGTCGAGGGCGGCGCGGGGCGATGTGTGCGCTGCGCCGGGGCTCTGTGCAAACATGTTAATTTGTTTTCTTTCTTGCCTCGCCTTTCAGGGTAATTGGTTGCATTTGAAGCCTTTGTGAAAGCCTTTGATTATAGTAATTTCAGCAGCGCGATCTACCCTGGATTCCTTCGTCAGATTCTTTCACAGCTCCGGCTCTTGGGGCTGTAATTACGGAGTGGAGCGCGCCCGGCTGCCGAGTGTGGGGCAGCTGGACGGGGCACCATGGCCGTGGGAGCACAGGGATGTCACTGCAGGGGACAATAAACCCCTGGGATGAGGCAGGAGCGAGCCAGGATGGGGCAGGAGCTGTGATGGGAAGCTTTGCTCTCTGCACTGCTGAGTTTGTTGGGTCTCTCTGGAGATGTGGGTGCTGCCAGTGCCCATGGTGTGGTTGCCCGTGCTGGAGCTGGCTCCTGGCTTGTTGAGGTCCAGAGTGCTTTTAGTTGCTGTTGCATGGAGCCACTTGGCTTTTCTGCTGGTTGATCCCAGGTCTGTGCTGGGGCTGGGACTGAAGCCCATGAGCAACCTGAGCATCCATGAGGGACAGCTCCCCAATCCATGTGCAGGAAGAAGACATGGCACAACTGTGTCACGTGGGTGAGGTTTTGCTCTGAGGAGCTGGTGCCACATCCGAGGGGCCACGTCTGTGCATGTCTGGCAGGACCTGGCAGATCCTGCCCGCCCGCTGTGCGCTGGCCCTGCCGGGACCTCGCTGCACACAGCCAGGGCTGAGCCCTGCCAAAAACACCGACGGCACCCGAGCGGGGCCCTGACCTTTGCTAACAGGGCTGCTCCCCCCCTTGCTCCTGGCATTTTGTTCCCAGTCCCACGTAATGACCTTCTCGGCAGCGCCGTGCCAGCGTCTGCCACTTCCAATTACCCACGGCTGCTCGGCGCCCGCCGCAGCACGCGGGGCTCCTTCCTCCCCAGCAGGATGGCAGCAGGGCAGGGGGATGCTGCACTGTGATCCCAGCCTGGAGAGCCTCAGGAGCCCCCCAAAAGCACCCAGGGCTCTGGGGTCCTGCCCCGGGGTGCTGGAGGCGCTTGGCTTTCCAGAATCATTATTAACCTGTTCGAGAGCTGTTCCCGCTCGCAGCGAAAATAGATCTTTAATCTCTGCCCAAAATAGCTCATTTGATGAGAGGCCTCCTTAAAGCTGACACATAAATTTAACCAGGCCGCCCGAGCCCTGCACAGGGACGTCTGCAAATGCTCAACAGCACTCGAATTGTTGGGGTTTTTTTAAAATTCCATCGTTGCGGACGCATCTGATACCCTGTTTCTTCCTAAGGGTCTTTGGAAGTGCTCAGGAGGTGATTTGCTGTGCCTTGTCCCAGTTCCTTTCACCCTGCTTGTGAGCCAAAGGTTATTTTGGGGTATTTTTTCATGTTGACTCTCTTGAACAGTCCAAGGGTTTTCTCCTTGGAGCTGCCGCAAGAGCAGAAACCTCATCTCTGGGTGGGATGGGAGAGACGTGAGATTGCTGTAGGATGCCAGCAGTGAGGGTCCTGGTCCAGTGCCACTCTGTCCCTGGCACTGTGCCACGGCTGGTGGGCTCTGTGCCATCCTGGTGTCACAGCAGCCCAAAAAAGTGGGAAATGAGGATGCTCAGGGTGTCACAGTTCTGCTCAACGCCAGGTCCAGGGCTCGCCCCAGCACCTTCCCAGCATTTCCACAGAACATGGGCTGGGAGAAGCCACTTGGCTGCTCTGGGTCTCTCCCCCAGCCCCCCACAGTCCCCACATCCCAGCGAGCCCCTGAGCAGCAAAATAATCACTTCCAGCATCATTATCCATCGCAAACCCCAGCTTCCAATTTTAATCAGAGGAGCTGGTGTTGCTTTAAGATCTGCGGGTTTTAAAGATCACAAGAGGGGTTAGAGAAAATTACCCTTGACTCTTACATGCTAATGTAATCTCTAACCAGATCTGCAGCGCTGCAGCTAAAATTGCTTTTTAGATTAACATTTAATTATTAACAGGGCCCCCTGAAAGGCCCGGGGCTGGAGCACGCGGAGGGGAGCGGATTAGCCGGGCGGGATGAGGGAAGGTCGGGCCAGGGAAGGTCATGGGGTGACCTTTGGTGACAAACTTTGGGTTTTATTTTACCTGCTGCTCCCCGTGGTTCACAGTGGGGTGACCTTTCTGTGCTCACCCCTTGTAGGGCTGAGCTGTGGCGTCGCTGCATCCCCTCCTCCCTAAATCTGGATGGGAGATGGGTATGGCAGTGCCCAGCAGCAGCACCAGCTCACCCTGCAATGGGGTGGGCATCCACTGTGTGCAGAGGGGAATCCTTCCTCCTTGGCACCTCCTCACCCTCGCCATGGGATGGGAAATCCGTGTCTGTGGGACCAGTGGTGGTGGCAGTGGCAGGGGATGGTGACAGGGAGCTCGGTGTCCCTGGGGCTGAAGTGGTTGGATTCTCCTCCATCCGTGTAAGGACAAGGGACAGGGTTGTTCCCAGTTGTGCTCGGCACACCAGGGGCCAGTGAGGGCTTTTGCTTTGTTTCTCTGGTTGCTGCCAGCCTTGGCCTTGCCCCGTGCTGTCCGTGTGTCTGTCTGGCACTGTCAGGAGCCTCTCCCAGCCGGGGTCACCCCTCACCTCCTGTCCTTGTGCCAAACCCAACGCTGGCTTTTGATAGCCCGGGGGTCATGGCCATGATGTGGCTCAAACAGCTTTGCAGCATCCCTGCTCCTGCCCCCCTTTCCTCTCCTAACCCCAAAAGCTCCCTTTTGATGGGATTGCACCCCAATAACACCCGGGGAAGGATCTGGATGTGTTCCACCACAGCCTGGATGGTGACCAAGACCTTGTCCCTCAGCATCCCTGCCCTGCCACAGCTCAGCAGCCACACAGACCCGCTTTGGGCTGAGACTTTAAAAGTTCCTTTTTTCTTTTCTCCCCCCCTCCCGTCACATTTTCTTTTATCTAAATCCTCGCCTGCAAAAGCCTCTATCGACAGCTGCGCTGGCCTTATCTCGCGGGAGGGACCTTCGCAGGGCTCTCGGAGGAGATAAGCCCGACTTATCAGCTGCTGATGTCAGAGGAGGTGCCAAACCCTCCCATCACTGGGGCTTTAGACATAGAGGGTGGTGTTTTTTATTAAAGTCACAAAGACCTTGGGCTTATAAATAGTGTGATGTCGAGATGGATTAGCTGGGTGTGGGGCAGGATGGAGTGGTGGGAGAGGCGAAGGATGGAGTTGTGGCTGCCCCATCCCTGGAAGTGTCCAAGGCCAGGTTGGACAGGGCTTGGAGCAACCTGGGCTAGTGGAAAACATCCCTGTGCATGGCAGGGAGAGGGACAGAATCGGCTTTAATGTCCCTTCCAACCCAAAACATTTGGTGATTCTATGATGCCAGAGTTGTGGGATGTGGGGTTGGGGGCTCCTGGGGGACCTTGCTCCAGATGTCCCCAAGATGACCCCACTGTTGGTGGGACTCACCCTGTGCCCCAGTGCTGGATGATGGTGGGTCCATGTGCACAGCCTGGGCAGAGGCCGTGCGGACTCGGGGCGTTCCAGCAAAACTGCTGAGTGTTGCCTTCCCTGCCACGAAAGAGCCAGAGCAGCTTGAACTAAATCGGATCCTGCTGATTGGAATTAGTTCAAATGCAGATGGAGCTAACTAAGCCGGCGCTAAGCGTTGGACAGCCCAGTGCCCAATTCCCATCAGCTGATTCAGGGGCTTTTCGGAGCGGCATTAGCGAAATGCCACCGTGGCACAGATGCCCATTGTGCCAGGCGCCCACCCGCTCGCCCACGGCCCTTCTGGGGCTTGGGGCTCCCTGCAGGGTGCCGGGATGGACAGATGGACGCTGCTCTGGGGTTGTGGCACCAGAGCCTGGCCTGTGAAGGTGGAGTTGTCGGAAAAATCATCTGGGCTGCGAGACGCCGGGAGACGGGGGCAGCAGCAGGGTCTGAATTAATCTGTGCCTTTATTCAGTTTGGCGTGTGGCTCTCCCGCCTGCTGCCGGTGATGATCCGAGCCCAGGGTCGGGATGGCTCCAGGAGGGAGCTGGGCTGTGCATGGCAAGGCGCAGAGAGCAGTGGTGGGGACGACTCACAGGAGCCCTCAGTTCCCGTGACAGGCTGCATCCACACCCACCCTGTGCCACCACAGGGGTTTGGTGACCCCCTGGGTGCTTTCTCAGCCCCGCACGCCCCAGGGACCAGCAGGGAACTGATCCACGAGCCGCCCACGCCGCCCGTGTCTGCCAGGGACACGGGTCAGTGTCCCCATGAGGAGCTACCTGGGCACAGGGAGCGGGTGACGTCCGCCACTAATCGGCCAGATGGTGACACCCGGCGGGACGCCAGCCCTGAGGTCACCGTGGAGCTCAGGCTCAGGTACAGCAGGAGCTGGTGCCATCCTCCATCTCCTGCACAGCTGTGGGTGCTTTGATCCAGGGCCATCCTTCAGGGACAGGGATGAGGTCAGGGTGGCAGCTCCCATCATGGAAAATCCGGGTGCTGGGCACGTTCCGGGGGAGCCGGGGCTGCGTAATGAACCCCGAGTCCCGGCGGGGAGAGGAGAACTCCTGGCAGTCAAGTGCGTTCAGGCTCTGAATAAGAAGCACTTCATTCTCCTTTCAAATTGTATAATTTCTGCCTGATTGTAATGGCATATTTTAAAATTACCAGAAATCGAAGCCAGAAAATGGATACGGCTGCTTTTACTGCGAGCTGCGTTAACAAAGGATATGTAATGCATGAAATAAAAACACCTCCCTGCCCCCCTCCTTTTTTTTTTTTTTTTAAGACAGTAATAGGAGAAAATTGGTTTTGAAACTGAATAAAAGTCCCTTTCAGAGGAAATCATTTCTTTCAGGGTACCTTTGCTGAAAGTAAAATAGTGAATAATGAAAGGTGGTTACATGATTGTCTTTCATTTAGAGAGCGCGAGGACAGATGGAATCTGGGAGAAATGCACGATTGGAATAATTGCATGGTAACAAGGCGCTTGTTGTGAAATTAGTATCTTAAGAAAGTAGTGAAAAAGGCTTTTACTCATGAATACTTCATTATTAGGAGAAAACAGCACAATTTGGGTTCTCCAGACACCTGCTCGGTATTAGATGACTTCCTCCCCTCCTCCTCCTCCTCTCCTCCTCCTCCTCTTCCTCACACCTTTTCCCGACAAGTCTCTCCTTGTCCCTGGTTTGCTGGGGGAGTCAGGGTGCGACCCTGAGCCTGATGAGCCCAGCTGAGGCATGGACACCCTGCATGGATCCCATCCTGGGGATTATCCCAGAGCCCGGCACCCCTGCCTGGTGGAGGGCACAGAGCAGGAGCGAGCAGCACAGGTCCCATGGTGGCTGTGAAGGTGTTTTAAAGGGTGACATTTAAACCAGCAGAGCTTGGAGAGCCCCGGGCACAGCTCAGGGAGCATCAATCCATGCTTTGTTTCCTGGTGCTGATGGTCACGGGCTCTGCCAGAGGCCACCACGTGCCTGAGGCCACCACATCACTCCCCTGCACTGAGACATGTGGGAAACATCCTGGATGGCTGCAGGAGGGCACGATTCCCCCACGAGGGAGAAGATGGAGTGATGTACCCAGCAGTGACGCCCATCCACGATGTCCACTTGTGACCCCGAGCCATCCACGAACGTTCAGCCAGAGAGCAGCAGCGCAGGAGCTGCAACGCTGGCGGATGGGCACCACGCCTGCTTTTCTGCTGCTCCTGCCCACGTCTCCCTGCCCTCTCCGAGTGGGAATATCGCTCCCTGCGCCAGCTGGAGCAGTGGGAGGGTGTCAGCAGCAACTGGTTATACCTCAGGGCCGCGGCGGCGGCGGCTGGGGACGGATGTACAATGAGCAGCACCGCGGTGACGGCGGCTTTGGCCTGACCCCTCCAGCTTTTGTTGAGCAGATTTTGATGCCAGCTGGGAGCTGGCAACAGATCCCAGGACCCCGAGTGGGATGTTAGCACTGTCTTTCCCCAGCCTTGGCCGGGGTCACTCCGTGCCAGGAGGCACCGGCTGGCGCGGCTGGCACCGCCACATTCCCGTTGGGAAGGGCGGAAAGCTCCGCAGGAAGCGCAAATCACCCGCTGAGACCTTCATATTTATTTTATATACATCTCTATTCATTTCAAGCTTTCAGAGTTGGTTGTTTGTCTCCAGAGGAGCGATGGCACTGAGTGCTGGGGAGCTGCACGGGGGTGGTGGCAGGGGGTGGTGGCAGGTCCCTGGCTCACCGTGTGTCTCCTCTCTTGCAGGGTGTGGGGCGGCAACGCCCGCAGGGAAGCCCAGACCATGCTGGCCTGCCTGCAGAGGACCCAGAACCCCCCAGCCCAGCACCTCCCCTGCCCCAACAAGGCGCTGGAGCCACGCAAGTGTAAGTGCCCCGGGGGCGGGCGCCCGCTTTGATGCTGTTTCCCTTATTGAAAAAGACATTTATTTAACCGATAATTAAAAAGAGCAGGAGAAGCGGGGAGGAGAGGGGGAGGAAGGAGCCAAGATAAGCAAATGAAATTGGGTTCTGTGGTTGATAAGTCCAACTTCAGCAAATGTTGCAGAGCTGCCTGGGAAGCGCGGCGGCAGCAGAGGATGGCGCAGCCGGCCCCCCCAAACCTCCCCGGCCCTTCCCCCCCTAATTACTTTCCCCGTTTGTGCTGCAGCTCGCCTTCCCCAGGAGCTGGCCTTTCAGATAAGCTGTAAACTAGTTACATTAAAATGGGATCCAAAAGGTCACTCCAGCAAAGCACCTGTCTCTCCCAGCCTTTGTCTCTCAATCCAAACCGTGATTAAATGTATATTTAATGAGCCTGCTTTAGGCAGGCGTGTTTGACCTCCCCGGCTGGGAAAGACGCATTAAGATTCTCAAGTGATGAATGTGTGTTTTAAAGAGGGGAGTGGATATTTTTCTGCTGGTCTCAGTTGGATTTTTAAACATTGCTGGCTGAAGACAAATCAGCTGCTAAAGCTCTGCTTGTTAGGCTGTGACAGCCCCCGGGTGTTTGTTTAATGAGCTGGATTTTCCTGTAGATGTTTGTTTTTTTTTTTTTTTTCCCTCTACCTGGGCACCCTGAGCAGCCAGGTGAGCTGGGCATGGGGTTGGGGCAAGCTAGGCATGGATTTTGGACAATGCTCAGCCTCCCTGGGGACCCCCAGCATTGCTTCAGCCAGCCAGGAGGGTTATTTATCCCTGGAAGTTCTTTTATCCCTGAAACTTATCATGTTCATGGCCATGGACGGGGCTTGGAGCAGAAGGTGTGCCTGCCCATGGCAGAGGGGGGGAAGTGGGTGATCTTTAAGGTCACTTCCAACACAAACCATTCTGGATTCCGTGATTTTTTGTGTGAAGCTCCCCATGGCCAGCACAGGGAATAGGACACTCAGGCCAGAGGTGGGGTTTTGGGCACCCAGGTGTCACAGTGCAGCTTGCTCCCAGGTCTCCTCCTTATTGGTGTCTGGAAGGAAACAGGATGCTGCTCTTGTAAAATTATTCATAATCCGTCACGCCTGAGCATCGTGGCAGCACGGGGCTGGTGAGAGGTGTCCAGCTGCTGGAGCACCTCCTGTCCTTGGAATAATGAGCTCAGCCATGGCCACATGGTCTGAGACCCACGGGCAGGATGAGCCTGACAGGGTTTTCTGGAGACTGGAGGTGTTCAGCATTGAGAATCTCTGTGTGAGCTCATTGTGCTCCTGGGGTCAGGATACACCTGCTGGTCCCCACAGCATTCCCAACAGAGCTAAGGACCAGCTCAGCTCATGGAACAAAGCCCAGAGGCACCTTCCTGCTGGGGGGGGTGGTGCTTTCTAGCATTTCCCACCCTGCCATAGGTGCTGAAATAAGGAGTTTTGGGAAGCAGGAGCCCTTATGTGGTGTCACACAGGATGCCATGGATGTGACACCATGTGTGTGGAGCATCTCTCACTGGGTGTGAGAGATCCTTCTGGATACAGCTGCTTGTGTCCTGGGAGGGTCCCAGCCCCAGGGTCCCAACGGTCCTCGAGTTGTTCCACTGGGATGAGGGGATCCAGTGGGATGTTCCAGTGGTTTGACCCCTGGCAGTGTGGGGTACCCAGGACGCAGGGTTTTTGACTGATCTCACCCCATCCCTCAGGCAGCACCGTGCTCACCTGAGATCTCCAAGAGATTTGTGTCCCCTGGGATGGGTGGCAGCAGCCAGGCTCCTGCCCAGACCCCCAGGCTGTGCTCACCATGGGCTGCCACCAGCCAGGTCACCTTAATCAAAGTTTAGCTGCCCGTATGTTTCCGCTCATTACGGGCAGATCCAGCACGTCTCGCTGCTCTCTGCCTCCTGCCAGCGCAAATTAAATTGCAGGTGACATCCAGGGCCACGCATCTGGCTTGGAATACAATTTTCCCTTCCTTATTTATGGCACCTGTGGGGAAAGCAGGGTGGAGGGGCTGGGAGCAGGCATGGAGCTGCCACCGGAGCGCCCGCCGGGGAATCGGCACGGAGAGCGCGCTCTTCAAACCGGGCGCAATTTAGAAGTGCCTCTGATTACTTAATTTGCTCCTGAGTATCTCAGTAATTATCTTTATGGGTCTTATTTCTGTCCTCTGGCATTGTTTCTGTCGATATTAAATGAGTCTGGCTCTCGGCACATTGGCCGTCTGGCCCGGCACCACTGTGAAATCCTATTATCCTGCCCGCGCCGCTGATTAATTTTGGTATTAATTTCACGTAAAAGGTGAGCTGACTCATTTTCCTGCCCATGCAGGGAGCTGCTGGTGCCTTCACCCCTCGGTTCTGCCCCTGGCCTTTCCTGCTGATTGTTGTCCCCCCCATCTCTGTGCCTCCCACATCGGTGTGGCTGCATCCCAGCGAGCCTGGAGCATCCCACAAAATCCATCCTGGCAGAGCTGGGGGTGACTTTGCTGCTGTTGCCTGTGGTATTCCCAAGGCTGTTCCATAGGAACCAGCCTGGCATGCCTTGAGGAGGATGCAGGAAGATGCCAGAGCCCTTCCAGCCCTGCCTGTGCCTCCCTCCTCCAGCAGAGGAGCAGGAGCCTGCAGAGCAGCAGCATCCTCAGGAAAACATCACGTCCAATTAACTCCAGCAGCCTGGTCCCTTTTGATTTTATCCTGGGCACATTACAGGAATCCTGAGCTTTATTTAAATTATAAATCAAATAATGCCCCTCTCAGCTTGGCCAAACTCTTTGCTTGCTCCCACTCTCTCAGCAGTCATGGAGCAGTGGATGGTATTTAATGAAATGTTATATTCCATGTGCCCTCCTCCAGCCAGCCTGGGGCTGGGAGCCGTGGGGAGTTCACAGAGGTGAACCTCCTGAGCATCCTCTGTGGCCTACAGGAAGGATGGAGAGGGGTTATTCACAATACTGTGGAATGGCAGGATGAGTGGGAATGGCTTCACACTGCCAGAGGGAAGGGATAGATGGATTTTGGGAAAAAATTCTTCCTTGAAGTGTCCCAGGCCAGGCTGGACAGGGCTTGGAGCAACCTGAGAGAGTGGGAGGTGTCCCTGCCCATGGCAGGGGGTGGCACTGGATGAGCTCTAAGGTCCCTGCAGCCCAAACCAGCCTGGGGATTCTTTCACCATTCACATCCTCCATGCCAGGGGTCCCACGGGAGCTGTCACCTCAGCCCCATGGGGACAGTGTGATAAACTCTGGGCTCTTTGGGGGTGGCACAAACTCTCACAGGGTATTTAGTACCCTCCCTGGGTGTTTAACACTAACGAGGGGATGGCTCTAATGAGAGGTGATGGCCAGGGCTCCCTGCCAGGCACTCAGCTCCAGGGTCACCCACAGCTCTCCCTGCACCTGTGGGGACTCTAATCAGTGATAAACAGTTAATTGCACACGGGATGAGGCCCCATTTAATGGCCTCTCGTCACCCAATTCTGCTTGTTCCAAGGGCATTTTCATTAGAGTGGCTGCAGCGAGGCTTTGCTTTTGTACACACCCATAAAATATCATTTTAATTTCATGAGGGGTTACACATGAGTGAAGTAAGATTAATTCTTTCATTTTCAGTTTCTGGAAGGGATCGGTTAATGATGGTTCTGTGTATTTATATACATGCCATAAAAAGGAGTTCAATTAACTGCTGGGCCCAAAATGTGCTGTTGACTTGCACTTTCCCTGCCAGGAATTGCTGCAGAAACACTTTTCCATTGGTCATGTGTGGAGGGTGAGGTGGGGCTGCTCAGTGCCCATCTCCTGCCAGGTCAGAGCCCTGGATTTGGGGTGGCTTTGGCTGGTAATGGTGCAATGCACAAGGAGGTTTGGTTTGTGTCCAAACTCCCCGGGATTGTCATGGTCCATTGGCCACAGAGCAGGTGCCTGGGCACTGGCTGACCCCAGGATGGGGCACCCTGCTTTGGGGATACCCATCCTGCTCCCCTTGGCAGATTGTCTTAAAATAATTAAAATATTAATTGGCTGTGGATGAGTGAGCAGTGGGGCTGGGGGCAGCTGGGATGAGCTGCAGGGCCAACAGAGCTGGTGGAATCTCTTGGAGACTCTGTGGTGAAATGGCATCAGGGCTTCTGAGAGGTGGCACTGGGACGGCATTGGGGTGGCAGTTGTGTTGGAGTGGCCTCAGGGTGCCTTTGGGATGGCTTTTTAGGGCTCTGTTGGCTTCAGATGGGTGGCACTGGGGTGGCAGTTGTGTTGGGCTGTGCTTGGGCAGCGTTGGGTGACATATAGGTGACATTAGGGTATCATGGTGGTGCTGAGGTGGCACTTGAGTATTGTGAGGGTCCATCAGGGCAGCATTAGGGTCCATTGGGGTAACATCAGGATGGCATTGGGGTGGCACTGGGCTGACAGTGGGACAGCATCAGGCTGGCTTTGGGGTGGCACCGGGGCATCCTCACACTGGGGCACAGTGGCTGTGGTGGCACAGAGCACGGTGCCTGTGCAGGGCTAATACCTCGTGGAGGAGACAAATGGGAAGTGACACGTGTGTGTGTAGACGGGTATTTGTGGTGACGCTTTGACTGCAGATAATAAAGTGCTCGCCCCGAGGTGATCCAATTCAGCAGCCGCCTCGGCAGAGCCGCGCGCGACGAGGGGGAGAAGAAAGGGGAGGAAGAAAGGCCCGTCTGAAATGACATGTCAGCCTAAAAAGGGAACGTGTTAACGGATGAATATCTGGGGACGGCGAGCCCGGCGCTTCCCTTTGTGCTTTGTCATGAATTTTGTTGTCTTTGCAGATTCCGGCGCTGCCGCCGCCGCCGCCGCCGCGCGGGGTTTGCCACCTACGGTTATTCAGATGGATTCCTCCCGCTGTTATTGCTGGAGTTGGGTTCATTTAAGCCCCCCAGAGCTGGGGTTTGTCTCGGCTCCTGGCATTGGGGATGCTCCACACGAGGGTCAGGGGGTCCCACAGTGGGGACACAGGTTTTGGGGACAGCACAGGGTGGTGCTGTCCCTGCAGTGATGGGGAGGGCAGACAGGGACCCCCATGGCACCTCTGCACCGCCCATCCTGGGGACACTGTCACCACTCTGTGCCACCCATCCTGGGGACACTGTCACCATAGAAACAGCTGCTCACGCAGGGCGGGAGGGCCGGGGGATGTGGCAGCCGCCCAACCTGCCTGGAGCGCGGGGCACAGTGCCCACAGCCGCCCCAAAAACCACGTGGCTGCTCTCCCCATGCGCCCCCCCATGCCCACCCATTGGGCACCCCGGTCTGGGCAGGGCAGCATCCCCCAGACACCCTCCAGCTCCATCTGGGACCCCCTGGAATGTGCCCTGCCCTTGGCTGGGGTCACCGGCTCCGTGTGCCAGCTGTGCCAGGCTCTGCCCTCCAGGGCAGCCAGATCCTGCCAGGCAGCTTTGCTGCTTGGGGCACAGACCCAAAACTTGAAGGACTGTCTTGATTTGTTAAATGTAGCAGCTTTTGTTTGTTTTCTTGCAAGTGTTTTCCAAATATTGAGGTTTCTTCCAAGTGTTTTGCAAATATTTAGGGTTTAGCTTTTACGAAATCTGTTCCCAGCGCGGCAGGCGGAGAAAAAGGGGATTTTTGATGCTTTTTGAAGCTTTGAAGGCATTGGGATCGCCTTGCTGCAAGGGGAACAGGGATCCTGGTCCCAAAGCTGGGGACGAGCTCTTTGCTCTCACAGAATTTAATTCATTTGGAGGCTGCAGCACTGTTATTTTTTAATAAGAGCCATTGGCAGGTCCCCAGTGTGCTCCTGCCTCCTCGCGGCATCGCTCCCCTTCCCAGCCCTCCTGCCCCTGTGCCAATTAAAAATCCTGCCTAATTGCTGCCCTTCTGCCCTGCCAGCTCGGAGAGGCCGGGCAGGAACAAGCCAGGAGCTCAGGGCTGGAAATGCCAGTGCTGTTCTGGAAGAGGGGCAGGGCAGGACAGGGATGGAGGGTGAGGGTGAGCAGGGAGGGTGAGGTGGGGTAGGATGCTCAGGGCTCCAGGAAAATGCCCCTTCCCAGGGTGAATGTGGCAGTGGGACCACGTGAAGACAGAGCTGGGAAAGACACTTTCCTTGAGCTGCTTTTTTGAGGTTGAGCCCTCCATTGCAGCGTTTTTCCCATCTGAAAAAGGGGTGAAAAGCCTTTTCCTTTGGGACCACAGGGAAGGCCAGGCCCATCCCCTGCTCAGGGAAGCTTCCAGCCAGCCACACGTCGCCTTCGGCAGCTTTATAAAGATTCCCTGCCGAGATTACTTCTTTCATTTATTGCAAAATATTGTAGCGCCTTCGATGTGTAAAAATAAGGATTGTCCCATCTTATCTGGGAAGGAATGGGGGGAGGGAGGGAGCAGCACGTGTCTCTCGTGCTGCTGTTAACCTGTGAGGTGCCGTGTCCTGCCACATTCCCTCTCAGCTTCTGCCTGAGGAATTCTTGTTCAGGGCTGTGGTGCTGCTGGTGCTGACCCCCAAATTGTTTCTTCTGTCCACCCAAACATCCTCATGCTCCCCATCCCCTTCCAGAGCTGGGCAGCTGCCAGGCAGTGCAGCCTCATGGCACAAATTAAAGGCACAAATTGCTGGTGCCCATGCTCATCCTCCTTCAGGGAAGAGGGAGCCCAGCCAGGGATGTTGTTCCAGCACCATCCTGGGGGTCACACAGGCACCTGGGCTGTGGGAGCAGAGTGGAGCTTCCTGCTGTGTGCTGAGTGTGCATCCTGCCCTTCCTGGTCCTTCCCAGTACTGAGCATCCTTCCTGGCAGTGAGGATCCACTCTGTCCTTCTGGTTCTTATCATTCCTCCTGATCCTCAACATCCTTCCCAGGACTGAGCATCCTTCCTGGTCCTGAGCATCATTCCTCTCCAGGATGCTCCTGGGGATCCTTCCTGGTGCCATTTTGATCCCACAACTGCTTTACTCAATTTAAACCAAGCTAACCCTGATTAATTTCCCTTCCCTCTTTTCTTCCCATCTTCCTTTTTTCCCTAGACCCTGTTGGCTGTGGCTGCAGCCAGGTGTGGTGTGGGGGTCCCTGGGGACACCAGGGATCAGAGGAATGCTGGGGATACTGTGCATGTGGGGGATTTGGGAGATGCAGGGAATGCTGGAGTGTGGGGGATGTGAGTGATGCCAGCAGCAGGTGGGCACATTTGAGGTTTTGGGAGAGGGGTTTCTCCCACCTCTCCCACCCTTCCTGCAGCCATCCCTGCTCCCTGTTGGACATTTTGCCTCATCCTGCTGCTCTGGGCACAGCAGGGCTGGAGCTCCCTGCTCCATAAACCAGAGATTTATCCCGGACCGTGGCCCCAGCGGGGTCTGGGATTTACATCTGTGTCTGGGACTGGGTTTGGTGGCCAATTTGCTAAAGTAAAAAGTTGTTTAGCTGGAGGCATAATCTCATAAGCCCGTGCTGCCATTAGCTGGGGTCTCCTCGCTGCCTTGGCTTTCCAATAATGCTCCAAGCAGAAGCTCAGAGTAATATAAAAAGCCATCGGATTATTACTGCGGGCGATGCATTTTCCATTTACAGTAATAAAATACCGAAGAAACAAAACAATTTAAAATTCCAATAAAATTCAAACCAAATCTTCGGCTGCTGAGCAGATTCAATTATTTAGCCGTTATTGAGTGCAGGCTGGAAAAATAGAGCAGGTCAGGGAGGGAGGGGGATCTTGGGGAGGGGGAGTGCCGGACGCATCCCATGGGAATGCCAGTGAGGCAGGGAAGGAGCTGGGAGGAGGGGTGGGTTTAGGGATGGTAAGGTGATGATGGCTGTGCCTGGGGTGGGTTTAGGGATGGTAAGGTGATGATGGCTGTGCCCCTGACCCGCAGGCTGCGATGCTCCAAGTTCAGGAGGAGATGGACACGGAGGAAAAACAGTGAGAGGCAGTGTCGGGTCTGGCTCTGATGCTCCAGGTTCAGGAAGAGATGGACAGGAAGGACAAACAGCGAGCGGCAGTGTCGGGGCTGGCTCC
>WBNP01001595.1:0-14654 GCA_013401095.1 Passerina amoena | reverse complement strand
GAGACCATGGGGAGCATGGAGAGTGGCCATGGATGGAGAGCATGGAGGGCATGGAGGGCAGCCACAGCCCCGCTGCTGTGTCCCCCCTCTGCTGCTGGGAGTGGGGGTGATGTGGACAGTCACAGATTCCAGTTCATCCCTCCCGCTGAATCCTGGTTTAACCAATGCCTGGTTCATCCGGGCATGTCACAGCCATGGAAATGTCACTCAGAGTGGGACTGGGACAGGCAATCCCCTCATAGGGAATGTGGAATGTACCCAGAGGTGCAGCTCTTCCGTGGTGACTTTGCCACCCAGGATGTGGTGGCATCAGGGGTTGCTGATGCTGGTGGCATCGGGAGCAGAGTGCTCCACGTACTACTGAGGGGCTGAACTTCCTGGGAAGGCTGGGCCTCCCCAAACCCCCCAGTTTTACCATTTCTCCCTTGCAAAACCTTCCTCTGGGCAGGCACCAGGTCTGGTATTCCCAGTGTGCCATAGACATCCCTTGGCAGGGCTGGGAATTTTTGGAATCGACCCTCATTCCCATGTTCCGACGTGTATGTGCATGTGCCTCTGTGTGTGAGTGTGTGGAGATTTTAAACACCTAATTTATTCCATCTATTAGATAGATTTTGTAGATTTAATCATTTTCACAGTTGGTGGCTCATTGGATACTCAAGATAAACTCCAAATGAAAGTATAATGGGAACGACAAATGAGTTTTCACACCAGAATGGCAAAAACTTGCTCAGGAAAGAGTTTGAAAGGAACAAAACTATATACATATATAATTTTTTTTTTCTGCAGTGGCTTTTGCTGACTCCAGTAGGTTACCACAGTTAATTTCACCAGTTTTGTTCATCTGTAAAATTGCATAAAAGTGACATTTTTGTGCTCATTATAGGAACTGCTGATTTATGGCTGGTAAATGCAATGCTTTTCCATTTTTGGTGAGGTTCTCGTAGCAGCGCAAAGCACCCATGAAATTGCTTGTATAATGTAGTTTAAATCCAATCTCAGAGAAAGATTCCCCCGTTGGGTAAAGTGACATTTCCATTCTCCACACCAAGTTTATTTTAGGCCACTTACAAGTGACTCCCGTCAGCAGGAGGGGACAGCTCAGTGCCGTGACCTGGTTTCTGCCTGGAGAGGTCCAAGGGGAGGATGGTGGGAGGATGGTGCTGGGTCCTCTCACCCTGCTGGCACTGGATTCACCCCAAGCTTTGCTCCCACAGGCGAGACGGCCCCCATGCATTCCCCGCGCTACCCCAGCCCCGCCGAGCTGGACGCCTACGCACAGAAGGTGGCCAACAGCCCGCTGACCATCAAGATCTTCCCCACCAACATCAGGGTCCCCCAGCACAAGCACCTTAACCGGACGGTGAACGGCTACGACACCACGGGGCAGAGGTACAGCCCCTACCCCCTGCACGCCGGCGGCTACCAGGGGCTGCTGGCCATCGTCAAAGCCTCCGGCAAAAGCGTGGTGAAGAACTCGGAGGGGAAGCGGACTAAGCTCTCGCCCGCCCAGGTGGGCGTCGCTCCCTACCCCGCCTCAAGCACTTTAGCTCAAGGTCCCTCCTGCGCCGGGCAGCTGAGCTACCACGGCGGCCAGAAGCAGCTGGAGGGTCCCGTGCCCCCCAACGTGACGGTGGCGGCCTCGGTGCTGCCGCTGGCGGGCAGGAGCCTGGCGCTGCCGCCCTCCAACCTGCCCTCCATCCAGAGCATCATCTACCAGATCAATCAGCAGTGCCAGGCGCAGGGTGCCCAGCCCGGCTGCCCGGCTGTCGTGGCCGCCCACCCCAGCCCTGCCAAGCACGGCGCCTTCGCCCCCGGCTACGGCGGCACCGTCCTGCCCGAGTGCCGCAAGGGCGCCGAGCTGGCGCTGGGCTCCAACCCGGCCGCCGCCCTGGGACCCAAGGCGGGCGTTTACCCCGAGGGCATGGACTACCTGGTGTGGCAGCAGAAGCAGCAGCAGCAGCAGCACCTGCGAATGTACAGCGGGGGCAGCGGCAGCGGGGCCCTCAGCAAATCCCCCGAGACGTGCGCGGGCGCCTCGCGGCCCTACGGGCTGGGCGGCGCCGCCGACAAGGTGAGCTCGTCCCCCTTGAACTGCATGCACGGCAACTTCGCGGTGGGGCAGTACTTCGCTCCCCCCTGGAACAGCATCCTGGTGACCCCCAACAGCGACTGTTACAACCCGCCGGAGCTGGGGGCCGGGCCCCGTGAGCTGGGGGTACCCCCGGCCGAGGGGCTGCCCAGCAAGACCCTCTGCAATACCTCCATCCTCAGCAGCAGCCTCCAGTCCCTGGAGTATCTCATCAACGACATCCACCCGCCCTGCATCAAGGAGCAGATGCTGGGCAAGGGCTACGAGACCGTGTCTGTGCCAAGGCTCTTGGACCACCAGCACGCCCACATCCGCCTGCCCGTCTACAGATAAGGGACGGATGCTGCTCTTCCCAAACCCAGGGCGAGGACTTTGGCGCGAGCTGCGGGTGCCGGACTGCGGCAGCGAGGGCGGGGGGACAGGGAGGGGGACGCGGGGCTGGCTGCTGAAAGGGCTCCTGGGACACTGGCGTGGCACCGGGGTCCCCAGACTGGACACGCCCGGAAGCCGAAGGACCGCTTGTCTATATAGCTCAGAAATCATTTTATCTCCACGAATGTGAACAGGGAATTGCTACGAGTTGCTGCTATCCAGGGAGGGGAGGCTCTGCTGCTGTGCTGGCGGTGCCCAAAGAGGGGCAGAGCCCGGTGTCGTGGCCGGCCGGGAGGCTCCAGGGTGGGTCCCAGCCCAGTGCGCGGCTGGGAGGCTCCGTGGTGGCCAGGGCTGGCCTGGCAGATGTCCAGGAGGCTCCGCTGTGGCTGGGAGGCTCCGTGGTGGCCAGTGCTGGCCTGGCAGATGTCCAGGAGGCTCCACTGTGGCTGGGAGGCTCCGTGGTGGCCAGTGCCAGCCTAGTGGTGGCCGGTCCCAGCCCGGCGTGTGGTCGCAGGGAGCTGGCGCCTGACCTGTAGCTGAAGTCCGTAACTTGCACTGCTTTGATTAAAGCTAATAACTGGGGACAGTCTGGAGGCTATTTAAGAAAAAACACTTGAAAACTTGAACAGATTTTTTTGTTTTTTTTAATTTTGATTTTTTTTTTTTTTTAGTTGACTAGGCTGTACATCTATGTGTTGGCTGCTACAGAGTCTCCTCCCACCCCTCTTCCTCCTCATCCTCCTCCTCTCACCCGGCCCCACAGTGGCCACGGCTCCTATTCCCACTCAACCAGGAGGCTGGGGACCCCCTCAGCCCCTCTCTCCTGGAAACCCCTGGCTCTCACACTTCCAGGCTGTTTTATTTCCCACCTTACTGTCAGTTCTACCTTGGTTCTGGGTCGCGGTACTGGGGCGCTCACATACCTCCTTTTTTTTTTCTTTTTCTTTTTTTTTTTTTTATAAAAAAAAAAACCCAAACAATTCCAAAATGATTATGGTCCGTTATTCACTCTGTGTAATTCTGTGTTTAATAGATTTGTTCATTTACAAAAGGCTCCTCACCACGAAATACAAAGTGTTTTGATGTTTAAAAGTAAAAGAAGAATAATATCCTGATGAAACCCAAGGTGATTGTGCTCGGAAAAGAGGTACTGTATCCCTGAAAGCCTGTTCAAGCACTAAGTGCATTTACAAATCTCTGAGAATGTTTTTTTTTTATACTAAAATTGACCATTATATTCTACTGTGAGAAGTGCTGGCTGCACTATATTGTTTTAAAAATGAGAAAACAAAAATGAAAAAAAAAGAAAAAAAAAAAAAAAAAAAAAAAAAAAAACCAACACAAAACCCGCAAGCCGTGTGTCCGGATGGTGTTTTTCCCAAAGTAAAACCAGGATCTCGCTGGATGTGTGCTCTGGAGTCTCTTTGCTTTGCTGTGGCCTCCCCCAGAGCCGGGACACCCCCCCTGCTCCCAGAGATTTTTAGGGCACGGAGGAGCACCTATAAATAACCTGTTAACGATGCTGAGCCATTAATCCAGGCACCAGTCTCCGTCTCACACCCAAGGGGTGGCACGTGGGACAAATCCCTGGGATTAGGGCTGTGGCCTCACGTGCACCCGGGGGACAGGGTCATCCTGTCACCGGCGCAGGGGGTGGCATCTCTGCTGCCATCCATCACTCCTGTTTCCCACTGGGTTTCCATGGCAGGGCCATTCCTGGTGCCCAGGTGGGGTGAGGGCTCTCCGGTGGCCCTAAATCCGACCCCGCTGCTCTGCCCAGCAGCAGCAATCACAGCAGGATAATGGGACTGAATCCCAAATTGCTCCTGGCTGTGGATGCATCTCCCCGGCCTCTGTGTCCCGTGGTGGGACACACCGTGTGGCCTTATCCCAGCCAGGGAGGGGACTGAGGGTGGCACAGGCTCAGCTGCCTTCTGTGCATGACCAGGAGGGTACAGGGATGGGAGGGGATGGGATGGGATGGGATGGGAATGGGAATGGGGACAGGATGAGATGAGATGGGGATGTGGGCAGGACAGGGATGAAGATGGGAATGAGATGGAGACAGGGACAAGGATAGGATGGGATAAGAATGGGGAAGGGGACAAAGATGGTGATGAGATGGGACGGAATAGGATGGGATGGGATGGGACGGGATGGGAATGAGATGGAATAGGGATGTGGGCAGAACATAGGGATGAAGATCGGGATGAGTTGGAGACAGAGATGAGGATGGGATGAGAATGGGGAAGCGGATGAAGATGGCGATGAGATGGAATGGGATGGGATGAGATAGGATAGGGATGTGGGCAGGATAGGGATGAAGATAGGAATAGGATGGAGACAGGGATGAGGATAGGATGGGGTAAGAATGGGGAAGGGGATGAAGATGGCGATGAGATGGAATGGGACGGGACGGGATGGGATGGGATGGGATGGGATGGGATGGGATGGGATGGGACGGGGACAAGGACAGGTATGGAGATGGGGACACAGCCACGTGCCTGGAGCTGTCCCATGGCCATGGCTGAGGCAGGGGCTGGCAGCTCCGCTTGTCTCCTTTGCTCACTCACCACAAGGGTGCGTGTGGCTCCGCCGGTATTTGTGGCACGCCGGGAGGGGACCTCTCTGTCACCAGCAGCAGCGAGCAGCGTGACAGCCGATCCGGGGAACAAAGAGAAATTGGGACAAAAGGAAATTTTCACAGAGGTTAACATTGCTGATGGTGGGGGGTGCCACTGCCTGCCTGCGCGTTAAAATTATTCCGTCTGGAGGAAGATCTTTGCTCAGATCTTTGTCATTAAAAAGATGCCACATCAAAGGAATGTGAGGCTGGAGCACGGCGGGGCCTCTGAGCAGGGCAGCCCCTCCTTGGGGACCCCCTGAACCAGAAGGGGACTCTACAAAGGCTTGGGGTGCTGGGGGCTCCAGGAGAAACTTTGCTCCCTCAGTGGTGCCCGTGGGAGGAGGATTCATTAGCGCTGCCTCCATCAGATTTCCCAGCCCGCCATAAATCAGGGCGAGCGGCTGGGAGCGACGGCGCGATCCATCTTGCAGGTCTCCAAGTCATTACATTTCATTAGGAGGTGTGCGGGGGTTTTTATTATTTAGCAGGTTAATTCTCCCCTCAGATCGCTCCTTGGGAGGAGGATTTCGCTGGGGAGGCTTCAAGTGTGGAATGCAAAATGAATGAGTTCCTCCTTGGTGGGCACCTGCTGCAGTGCCAGCTCTGGCAGGTGCAGGTGAGCACTGGGGGAGCCAAAATGTGCACAGACACTGGCGGGAGATGGGGCAGGGACACCTGAGGTACATCCCAGCACTGAAGATGAAGACACCACAGCCCATTGCCCTCCCCTTCCATGGGGCACAGAACCCACAAGCACACTGAAGGAAGCAATGCTTCTTCTGGCCTACAGATACCTTCCTATTCAAATTATCCCAATAATAATACCAATAACAACACAAATTTCTAAGGCATGAGGCTGATATTAAACTTAGCGGCCGCCTTTGCTGTTTGGGAGCGAGGAGGAGAGACAGGCAGTATAAATTGCACGGCTGCAAAAGGACTTAAAAAAACCCATCTCTCATTTTGATTGATATTAGCTTCACAAATTAAGCTTTAGATTTATCTAAAAATAAATTTGCTTCCACGCTCCGCATTCTGGATGACAAGCGCTTTTCTCTTCCCTTTGTTGGGTTTGTCATCTCTGGCAGGGCGGCGCGGGGAGGGGGCCGGGGCCAAGCACTCCCCGTTCACCAGCTGAGGCTGAAACAGCTCCAGGCTTGCTGGGGCAGGGGGTAAAAGGGCCAAAACCAATCCCTGAAGGTGGCAGAGGCTTCCTGTGCTGGAATGTCACCACAGTGGCTGCGGTGGCCCTGTCCTCACAGAGCCAGCACAGGGTGCAGAGTGATGATGATGATGATGATGCAGGGGCTTGGTGACAGCTGTCCTTCCCACAGCCCAAATCTTTTTAAAGCTCACTGATATGTGGCCTCTTGGCTTTGGGGCATTAAGATCTGCATGGGAGGGCAGAAAATTGGTTTATGTCTCATTTTACTGGAAAATCCCATTCCTGGTGCTGCAGCCGGGGGCAGCCACGGTGCTGAGCCCATCTCTGGGTCCTGTTCCAAAGCTCCCCAGCCACCACACATGGCCCAGCCAGGACTGCCCACTGCAGACCTGTGGCCACCCAGTCGAGTGAAAGCCAAGTTCATTGTTCTCACCCAAGATCCAGCTTAGAAGCAGAGCAGCTCAGCCCCTCATTCGATTCTGAGGCAGGAGCCGCCACCTCCGCCTCTCCCAAGGAGCGATAATGAAACATATTCATCCCTCACCCTGGGGAAATACTTAAACCACAATATGGGAGATGTATGTAAATCACATTTAAACGGAGACGGTGCCGTTAACGCTGACGGCGACTCATCAAGTTGGAAGATGAAGTGTCCCCTCTGCTGCTAAAGCGTTTGCTGAGAGAGCTGGGCTGTCCCCAGGCCCTGGCCAGGGTCTCTGTTAGTGCCACCGTGTCACCATGCCACTGGTGCCCGCCCAAAGTGCTCCTTCACACCCGCACCACGTCCAGGCTGTTAAAGGAACGCTCAGCCCTGCAGGTGGCACGGAGGATGAGGAGGAAAGGAGTTACAGAGGGGGGTGATGGATGGGATGGGCCGAGGATGGGGATGGGATGGGGATCCATGGGGATGGGCTAGGGACAAGGAGGTGATGGGGTACGGATGTTATGGGGATGCGGAGAGCTGGTTTGCCGCGGGCCGATAGCGGCCCCAGCGCTGCGCTCGGGGTGCGGGGTCAGCCCGGCGGGACCGGGGCCGGGCCCGCATCGCGCGGTGTGTGCCGCCCTCCAGTGGAGCGATCGCGCACCGCATCCCTGCACCGCACCTGTGCATCGTCACCGAGTGTCACACCTGTGCATCGTCACCGAGTGTCACACCTGTGCATCGTCACCGAGTGTCACACCTGTGCATCATCACATCCCTGCACCGCACCTGTGCATCGTCACCGAGTGTCACACCTGTGCATCGTCACCGTCACACCTGTGCATCATCACATCACTGCACCGCACCTGTGCGTCGTAACCGTGCACTGCACCTGTGCGTCGTCACATCCCTGCACCACACCTGTGCATCTTATTCCTGCGCCACACCTGGACATCATAACTGTGCACTGCACCTGTGCATTGTATCCATGTCTCACACCTGTGCATTGTATCCATGTACCACACCTGTGCATCATCACATCCCTGTACACCACGGCCCTGCACCACACCTGAGCTCAGCCCGATGGGTGACCATGCCCAAAGGCACGGCACGGCTCGGCATGGTTTGGCCTGGTTAGCCCTCAGGAGCAGGCAGCTCCTCCATCCTACCCCTCCATCCGAGCCCTGCCGGCAGCCTGGCTGTGCCATCCGCAATCACTCGGCGCCGGGAGGAGACGGCGGTGGCGGGTCAGTCTTTATTACTAAATAAATAACCGTAGAAATCTTGTGCAAAACTCTGTGGCAAAACCATCGGCCCCGGCGGGGGCCGTGCTCCCTACCCCGGGCCGAGGCTCCCGGCACGGCACGGCCCGGCCCCGGCGCGGCGAAGGAAAGCGGCGGCGCTCGGTGAGAGCCGGGACCGCGGGCACGGCCGGACAGCGCCAGGTCCCCATCCGGGCGGGACACCCGGGAGGGGACAGAGGCTGCACGATTCCCTGAGGAGCAGACAAGCACCATCCAGCCCAGTGGCGATTCCGGAGCCGCTCCGGGGGCCCGGGCAGAGTCCATCGGCTGCCGGTGCTGCCGTGCTAGAGCGGGGAGCTCGGGGCATGGCCGTGCCGCCGCTCCCGCGGCTCCGCCGTGCCCATGGTCCCCAGGGGCACCACCACCTCCTCCGGAGGGCAGCTCTTGTTCAGCTCCACCACGCGTGGCACCACGGTCGACCACCGATCTGTGGAGAGGGCGGGAGATGCGCAAAGCCCATCTGTGACTGCTCGCCAGGCCACCAAATCTGCTCCTGGGGCTCGTCAGAGGCTGCAAGGAGCATCGTGAGGGATGTCCCAGCCCACAGCGGGGCGCTCACCTCTTCGCAGCCGGCCCATGGTGTGCGAGAAGCCGTAGTACTGGTACGTGTCGCTCTTGCCCGGGTCCTCGCTGATGATGCCCAGGTTCTGGTTCCAGTGGGACCAGTTCACCTCGTCCACCCTGTGGGGAAGGTCAGACCCACAGGGGCTGCACGGGAGCCGGGGCGGGACCTCGAGCACCCGCCAGCAATAGCAGCTGCCTCCAGACCACTACGAAGCACCCAGCAAATGAGCGCTGCACGGTGCCAGCCCCCGCCAAAAATGCTGCTGGGACAGGCTCAGCTGCTCCCCAGCCCCCGAGGGCGCCCACCTTTACCTGAAGCACCAGCGGCGGTCGGGGGTCCCGTCCGTGCCCTTCCCCACAGTGACCATCTCCCCCGAGCGGAAAGCTTTCCTCAGGAACACCGGGAAGGAGCGCTCGATGTCCAGGATGGTGGTGGCCCACTGCCAGGGACACCAGGGACTGCCTGAGCATGGAGGTGCCTCGCCCATGGAGCTCAGCATGCCTCGATGCTGCAGGCACAGGCGGCTCCTGGAGCCCCCGTCCCGCCACGCCCAGGGTGCTACCTGCAGCTTCCAGATGTGCTTGCTCTCCTTGGAGACTTGGCCCACGGTCTCGCCCATGAGGGCGATGAGCATGTTGAGGAGGAGCACGAAGGTGAGGATGATGTAGGTGACAAGGAGGATGATGAAGACGCCGGGGTATTTGGCGCTCTCGAGCATCTCCAGGTCGCCCATGCCGATGGTGAGCTTGAAGAGGTCGAGCAGGAAGGTGCTGAAGGTCTGGCTGTCCCGGCAGGACGGGTAGGTGGGCACTGTGCAGTTGGACTTCTCGCTGCAGGACTCACTGCTGGGACACGGGTTGAGGAGGGACACCAGGGCTGGGGGAGAAGGGACAGGGACAGCGAGTCCGCAGGGGCAATGGCAAGGACAGGATCCACAATGGGCCCCGGCGTGGCTCCATGCTGGCTGAGACCTTCTCCACCACGGGAGGAGGCAAAGGCTGAGCCTGTGGGCAGGTGGGATGGAGCTGGGGGTTTGCAGCCCCCTGCCCAGCCGTGCTGAGCCACAGGGCTTGTCCCTCCCCCAGCCAGGGGAGCTGGCTGGTTACCTGATGCATAGCCAATCATGAAGAGCAGGTAGACCAGCAGGAAGCGGAACAAGTCTTTGAAGAGGATCTGAAAGTGGTGGAGAGCAGGGTGAGATGTGTTGGACCACAGCATCATCATCAAACTGTGCCACTGGCACAACTGGGCTGGGAGCAGGGCAGTGGAGAGCCACAGGAACCCTTCACAAAGCCTGCAGGGACTCTTTAGGCTGCACTTCCACAGGATGATCACCCCTGGAGAAGGACAAGACCCACGACCCCCCCAGACCTTCTGGATCATGATGCTGTAGGTCCCTGTCAGCTTGAGCCCACGGGTGAAGTACAGGGCGTTCATCCAGCCCAGGACCAGGGCAAAGACCATGACAGCCAGGTAGGCCTCGATGCCACCCAGGTACAGCCCCGCCGTGACAATCACCAGCACTGAGTAGATGAAGCTGCAGGAGAGTTGGGGTCAGACCCTGCAGCCACCAGCCTGGGGGGTACAGTGGCTCGTGGTGGCCCTGGGGGTTCCCCACGTACTAGAGCAGTTGGAAGGAGCCATCTATGAAGAAGGAGTTCACACCTGGGCACTTCTTCATGAACAGGTCTTTAATCTGTGGGAGAGAGGCAGAGGTTGGAGGGTCTCGAGTGGCAGGGTCCCCATGGCTGAGGCCACTTTGGCAGGGGTGGATGCCTCAGGGGACGGAGCTGTCACCCCTGCAGACCCCAAGGAGGTCCCATGGGAGGACCCCCTGCCTGGCCACACTGACGTTTGTGCAGAAGAAGAGGATTCCAGTGAGGAGGGTGATGATCTCCCCGGCCAGGCGCAGGTAGTCGGCGGTGCTGGTGTAGGGGTAGGGCGGCTGTGGGGAGAGGACAGAGCTGAGCTGCTCCCCCATCCCCTGGGACAGAGCCCTGCCAGACCCCCCTGCAAGGCAGGGCTGGGCCAGCCTGGGGACTCACGGGGCCTTCCATGGGGCGGTAGTAGGCGACGAGGGTGAAGATGATCATGGCGCTGAGGTAGGACACCACGCTGATGTAGAAGGAGACAGCCCCAAACTTGCGCCACTTGTCCCGCAGCAGCTCGTTGATGGGCTCCACAGCCAGCATCTCGTGGCGGTTCTGCTGGGACATGGGTGCTGGCAGAGGGGACAGGGCCACCCAGTCCCCTCCAGACCCCTCCCAGTCCCCCCCATCCCCGCACACCTCGATCTTGCTGTTGTAGACGAGGATCTCCAGCACGGACACCTCCTCCCCACAGGTGTCCAGGGAGGAGAGGTCGTACAGGGAGGAGTAGACAGGGCCATAGGCCCAGTCCTTGAACTTCCTGGAGAGGTGCCGGGCGTCCTCGTCCGTGATCTCCCTCCGGATGATGTGCTGGAAGATCTGCCAGAGGGAGGGATGGAGGGAGGGAGGGAGGGAGGATTGCTACCCACAGACCTGGCCCCACCTGCCTGGGGCACCCTGCCCTCCTCCCACCCCACCCTGGGTGCATCCCCCAACCCCCTCCCTGCACCCCCGTGGGCTCAGGGTGCTCCCAGGTGCTCCTGGGGCGATGCGGGCACTGTCGCAGCCCTGCAGGATGCTGCAGCTTCTGCATTTTTGGTGACTCCCCTGCCTGCCCCGGCAGAGGCCAAGGGCAGGCCAGGGGAGAAGATGGGCCGTGTGAGGGTCTGGAGTTAATTGGGAAAGGGCCAGATCGCAAAGGGGTGTTAATTAGCCAGGTTAATAGGGCTGCACATCCAGGCTTCCACCAGCATCTGCAGAGAGAAGCCGTGCATGCACTGAGTGTGACAGGGCTCGGCAGGGACAGCAGGGAGATGTCCCCAACACGGGACAGGGGGGCACCGTACCCCGATCTTGCCGGTCTTGGCCGCCATCATGAGCGGGGAGAGGCCGTCGTTGTTGAGCAGAGCCTCCAGGTTGGTGTCGGGGAAGAGCTTGGCGCACTTGACGAGGAGCAGGTCGTACATCTTGGTGACAAACTTGGTGTTCTCGCGGGTGTTGTCGGCGATGGCCACCAGGGCGTGCAGCACGGTGTTGCCGCGGGAGTCCTGGCGCCGCAGGTCCGCCTGCTTGTGCCCGTTCTCCGTCAGGTAGTGCACGATGTGCGGCTGGTTGGTGCAGGCGGCCAGCGACAGCGGCAGCTCACCTGCGGGGGGACAACACCGCGGTTCCTGTCACCCCTTCCCCGCTGCGGGGACAACACCGCGGTTCCTGTGCTGTCACCCCTTCCCCGCTGCGGGGACACCTCGGGGCGCAGCCCCCCGGGTCCCTCGCTGCTCACCGAAGTAGAAGTAGCCGCCCTCGCCCTTGGGCTGGAAGAAGCGGCCGCGGGCCTGGGCATGGACGTCCGCTCCCTTCTCCACCAGCAGCTCCACGTAGTGCTTGCAGCGGCGCTCGATGGCGATGTGCAGGGCTGTCTGACCTGTGCCACCGCCGCCCGTCAGGCACCGCCTTGTCCCAGCCTCCCCAGGTCCCTTCTCCGGGCCCTGAACCATCCCAGTGTCCCCCCCAGCAGTGGCCCCACGCCCCCCACCTCGGTAGTAGACGTCCCTGAAGGGTGAGTTGATGAACTCCCGCATGTTTCCCGTCTTCTCGGCGATGTCCAGCAGCACCGGGATGGTGTCGTTCTTGCCCCCGCTCAGGTTGAGCAGGGCTTTGGGCAGGCAGGTCTTTCCCGTGGAGGGCTCTGCGAGTGGAGGGTGCTGAGGTGGGGCCAGGGCAAACCCCTCAGGCCCCCGGCTCCCCGTGCCGGAGCTGTGCATCCCCATTCCCCAGGAATACAGGAATGGCCAGGGGTCACAGCCCAG
Source organism: Passerina amoena (assembly GCA_013401095.1). Lineage (NCBI taxonomy): Eukaryota > Metazoa > Chordata > Aves > Passeriformes > Cardinalidae > Passerina > Passerina amoena. Next base: position 2,214 of record WBNP01001595.1, on the reverse strand, counting down.
CCCCGGCAGCAGGACAAGGAACAGCCAGGTGCTCACCTCGGAACTCCTCGTCTGTCAGGCGCTTCTTGTGGGTGAGCAGGAAGGAGAGGAGCCCATCCAGGCCGGCCGGGGACCCCCGGGACACGATGTCGAAGAGGATGGGTCTGTTGAAGACCTTGAGGACGGGGGGCGGGTCGGGAGCCGGCCCCTTTGCGGCGGGCGGCTGCTTCCTGCGGGAGAAACGGCAGCGCTGGCAACGGGAGCCGCTGCCTCGGCTTCCCCCACCTGTGCCACGAGCTTGAGGGTGCTCAGCCACTGGGGACAGGCACCTGGGGACACCTCCCGGCCGGGGTCACCGGTGAGGCCGGGGCAGCCTTCCCATGCACAGCAGCCCGGCGCTCCCGGTGCCTTGCCAGCTCTCGCCAGCTCCCACCCAGGCGCTGCAGCGCTTGGGGCCCTCAGCTGTGCCCCCCGGCAGGGACGGGCCGCGGCTTTGTCACGCTCCGGCACCACGGGTGAAGCCAGACCGGTCGGAGCAGTCGGCAGCAGAGCGGGGGGGACGGAGCGGGGGCAGCTCCGCGCCCCGGGAATGGGGGCAGGACGTTTGGCGGCTGCTCCAGCCGGTGACTTCCAGTCTGAGGGCTCATGGGCCATCCCGGCCCCCTCCACCCACCTCCGCGGGGAACATCCCGCTCTCCTAAGCCGGCTGCACCCCTGGGTGGGGACACTGCCGGGCCGCCCCAGGTGCCCGGCACAGAGGGGCATTGTGCGTCCGGCCGCGGGCTGCCCCCCCCGGCTCCGGTTTCCTGGCGCGGGCAGGGTGGAGGCTCTCCTGAAAAGCCCTTTCATGCCGCAGCCAGACGGCCGCACCGGCCAGGGGAGCGGCCGGGCGCACAGAGCCTCTTTCATGGCGCCCGTAAGGGGGAAGGGGAGCGTGCTCCCGGCCCCGCGGTACCGGGGGCTGCGGAGCCCCTCCACGGCACGGCACAGCCACTGGGACTCGCTGGGAGCTGCTCCCTGTGAGCGGCATCTCTGCCCAAAGCACCCCAAAGTGCCGCTCGGAGGTCACCCCACGTCCCCAGCTACTGAACGTCCCCATCCCCACCGGGTGTCCCCAACAGAACGTCCCCAAACCCACCGGGGTATTCCTAACAGAATATCCCCATCCCCACCGGCACGTCCCCAACAGAACACCCCCATCCCCACCGTAGTGTCCCCAGCGGAACGTCCCCATCCCCACCGGGCTGTCCCTACCCCAGCTCCCCCCGCCGCTCCGGGTCCCGAACTCACTCCGCGACCCTCCTGCGCCAGCGCCTGTTCTCGCTGGGGTGGTGGCGGTAGGTGCCGTAGTCGAACAGGGAGTCCATGGGGGCTTTCTTGGGCGCGGGGACCACGGGGGACTCGTAGATGGTGGCCTCCAGCAGCTCCATGGGCTTCGGGGCGCCTTTCCGAAAGGCCCCGTGGAATTTCATGCGGAGGTTTTGCTTTCCATCCCCAGCGCCGGGGGGGACCCCGGGCTGCCTCGGCGGAGCTCGGGGTGTCCTCGCTCTCGAACAGGTTGGCCAGAGAGGAGAGCGGGAAGGATTCGTTCTGGAGGGAGCCGTCCTCGCCCGCGCCCTCCCCGGCATCGCGCGGGGCGTCCTCGCTGTCTGCCATGGTCCGTGCCCGGAGGGACGGGCACGACTGACCCGCCTGGCTGGCTGTGACCTCCGGCTCCTTCCACGAGAGCAGGAGACCTGGCAGAGGAAAACCCCGTGTCACCCCCAAAATACCCTCCCCATCCTCTCCCCGAGCCCCGCGGCGGGACAGGTCCCGCACCCACCCTGGCAAAGGTTGGGACCCGCTGTAGCTCAGAGTCACCCGCACGGTCCTGCCTTGTCCCGGCTCTCCTCGGCACCCACCCACCCGCTGCGGGGACCCCTCGCGTCTGCGGGGGCCCCTCGGGCTGCGGCGCTGCCGTGCTGGGCGAGGGCGAGCCCGGCCCCGCTGCGGTCAGCAGGGGTGCAGCCCAGGACAGGGCACAGAGCAGACCCTGTGCGCTGCGATCTGCCGCCCAAGGAAAGAAAACATTCCTTGGGATACTCCCCACATCCAAGGAAGCGGCCAGGGAAGCGCCCAGAGGCAGCAGGAGCTGCCACCGCAGCGTGGCTGGGAGCGGGGCCAGGGCTGCTCCTGATGCTCCCCGAGCCAGGGGGGCTCGGTGGGACGCGGATCTGGGCACCGGGAGGGGACGGG
>WBNP01001594.1:22685-50621 GCA_013401095.1 Passerina amoena | reverse complement strand
CCCCCTGATCTCCCACTCATCTGCTCCAGGCTTAGCAAAAGGAACACACACCTCACAAGCAGGAGGCACAGCAAGGAAGGATCCAACCTGAATGGCATTCCTGCATTTCCAGATTTCCAGATTTTGGGCTCTACATTGAGAGTGTGAACCCTCCTCCCCACCCTGCTCCTGTCCATGTCCCTTTGGTGCAGGGTGGATTTGTTGCAGGATAATTCTCAGCAAGCATCTCCCCCCAACAAAGCTGCCCCCTTTGGATGTGGGCAGATGATATAGAAAATGGGTGGTTCAGGCCGATTTCATGAGGCCTAATAAATCTTCAGTAAATTAAAACTCATCCCCCTTTCCTCCCCTCTCTGGGCCTTTGTCTTGCTAATACACATTAAGCCCTGCCTGGCTACACACTTTGAGGCATTTCGGAGGTGAGGTCTGTACAAAGCTGCAGATGTGGGAGCTTTAAAGGACCTTTGGCCTCGGTGTTACCCATTAACATCAGCCATGCCAACACAAGAATCTCACCATGGTTCTCTCCCCTCAAAAGGGCTCCCAAGGAACAACCTCGCCTTTTGAGGGGGGGGACAGAAAGAAAAGAACAGAAGGAATGAGCAAGAAAGAATGAGAGAGGGACCTTCCAAAAGAGGTGTTCCCTGTAAGGCTAATTTTGTCCCTAAATCATTGTCTGGAGCTGGTTGCTATTTAGAAATTGCTTAAGAAATGGGTGCACCTCTTTCAAGGCAGGCAATGCTGACACTCACAGCACTCACTGATATTTGATTCATTTCTCTCATCTCCACTGACCGTTTCCACTCTGACCTTCCTACTTTCAGACCTTGAAATAAAGAGCACTAATGCAGTGCCATATTCAAAGAGACACTTTTGTCCCATATTCGGGTTTTTATTCCTGTTCAGATTTTCTCTATGCTTTCCACCCCTCTTTAGAAATCAAAATCAAGCTGCCCCCAGAGCTGGACACAAAGTGGCAGGCCAAAAATGTCTCTGTGAATGCAATGGCCCTTCTGGAGTGTCCCCCTTGCCCTGGTGTCTTCGTGGTCCTTTCCCTTGGAGCAGGCTGGTGCCCCATGCACTCGCATTCCCTACCCCACACCAGGGAAAACTGCCAGGAAAGGCATGCAGTTAATGAACCTGCCCATTTCCAGTGGGCAAGGATTTGAATAAAAGCTTCAAGGATGTGAACAATCCCCTTCTGTTCGGTGCCCTCACCGAGGTGCATTCAGGTGTGATTTAAACAAGAAGTAACAGCTCCTCTCGCCGGGTTTCTCGGCAGAGGCTTTGCCTTCCATCCCTTCAAGCTCTTTGGCTAAAATGTAAAGAGAAACTTTGTGGCCCTATGTGGGTGCTTTAGAAGTTGTAAGGTGTGATGAATGAGCTCTAAAAAGCACAGATCAAGAGGAAGATAGCAGGGATGAAAGGACAGGCAGTTAGATCAGACTAGACATCCTGGGATGAAAGGAAAGGTGAATGGGTAGCTAGATTAGACAGTTACCTAAGTGGAAGGCAGGAAATCCAAACTTGTAGGTGTTTATCCTAAACTCCAGATCTGCACCTGTAAAGGCTGCTCCCTCACTTCATTTTCATTCAGCCCTTTCATAAGCAAATTTCTCTGCTTCATCAGGAGGTGCTCCTGGCACAGGGGCCAAGAGCATCAAAGAGGAATGAAACAAACTGACCAACCAACCTCAGTTACAGCCTTTTTTAAATTTTAATCTCAAAGGAGAGCTTAGATCTCCGCTCCTTTTACATTTTGGAGCAAAGGCACGGCTCAGTTCTCATTCTATCAGGCTGGCTTTGTGCGTCCCAGCGAGAGGGGATGGTGCACTTTGAACAAGTGCTGGGGCTGGGAGGATTAGGATGGGGTTTATCTCTGGAGCGTGGAGCTTGTTAACTCGGGCCTGTGGCTGGAGGCAGGGCAATCGGATAACCACCATCACCTCCCACTCAGCTCCCGGGAGTGTCCAACCTGGCAGGGTCACCCTGGATAAAGGAGCATTCCCTGCCAAATCCAACCCCAGCAGCACCCAAACCACTTCAGATGTTTATCTGGCGCTGCTCATCCACCCCAAAAGCACAATGAGACTGGTCATGTTTCTCTGCTCTCCTGGTGAGACTGTTGTACAACAAAGCACTTGTCCCTTGGGGATCACAGCACTGTTTCCATGTCCATTTCTCAGGGTTTCCCATCAGCAGCTGCCAGCCCCTCACACAGGCACTCCTCAGCCAATTCAGGCTGGGAAGCAGCGTGGGGCTCAGAAATCAGGAGAGGAGGCCTTGGGTATTTGCTGCTTCCCTTTGCAGGACAAAACTTCAGGGCAGCAGAGACGTGGATCAGCAGGGATGTGAAATACACTCATTTGGGTGGAATTTCACACCAACAGCTTCAATGGCGTCATGGTTTTGTGATGGACCTGACAGTGCTGGGTTAATTGTTGGACTCAATCATCTTAGAAATTTTTTCTAACCTTAATGATTCTGTGATTCCTGGGTAAATTTGTGCATTACTTTCAATGTTAAACCTTGAATAACACCTGAAGTTTTGTTTCCTCCTACATAAGGGACACAGGAAAATTAGCAGAACAGCAGTTTTTTTGCATGAAGACCTTAGTAAAAGTATTTTTCAATAGGTAGCTGAAGCATAACAAAAAAATGTAATGTTCCATTTTTTGCCAGTAATTGGGTTGTGTGTCATCCCCCTACGGCTCCATCTACACATCAAAGATTCCTGCATTTATTTCTATGACATTGATTAGTTTTATTCCAAAATCACTACAAAGCCCAAAGTTGCTCAATATGGCTATTAAGGCATAATAAAAAGTCATAATGAGAAGCAAAGCTGCTTTCCTCTGAAGCTTAATCATTTTAGCCTTGATCAATTAAGGTTTCTGCACAGTGAAAGAAAAGATCCTCCTAAAGTCTAAACAGCTCCTGGAGATATTTCTGCTTGTCACCATAACGGGGGTGAAAACCAACCAGATTTTCTTCATACTTCAGTTATGTGCCAGGTTTAGGTACAGAAAATCACCTTCAGGCTGTCTGGAATCAGTTACTGCCCTGACAGAGAGCAAACTCTTTTCAGAATTTGGCTCCTCATCTTTGACCTGAAGAGGAAAAATCATCTTGTTGCCAGTCAATAGTGGTTTTCACTCCATTAAACCAAACCAGGAAAGGATGATCCAGATTATATTTTAAGGGCATACATAAAACCTCTGAGAGTAAAAAACTGAAAGAGGGGAAAGATGTGTTTCATTGCAAATATTGTAAATCTTGAGGTGTCTACAGAGCAGTGCCTCTTCTATGAAGGAGGTGCTGAATTTGCTCTGAAAACAGGTGAACTCCATCCCTGACATCCACCTGGCCTGTCCAAAGAGACCCAGGGCCTCATCCTGCTGGAATCTCCCCAGTTTGGAGCAGGACATACTTCCCTGGCACGAAAACCAAACAGCCTTTGAACACCCTGGCAAAGCCCTTGGCTGCGGGACGGGCTCCAACCTGCTCCACAAAACTATTACTGACTTCAAAGGCACTGGGACTCAGCCCCGGGGTGGAAATTAGCTTCAACATTAATTGAATTAAAAGAGGGGGATTCCCTTCAAAGAGCTGCCACTTCCTGGGCCATGGGACGAGATTTGTATTGAGCACAGCTCTAACCAGGCCAAACCACTGGGAGCAGGTGCTGACTGCAGTGCAGCACAGCCCAAGGGGCAGTGGAGGAGAACGAGCATGTCTAAGAGCTCAGGGCAGCGCTGGGTTTGCCTGGACCAGCCCTGCTGAAGGACAGACCCGGGCAGGGACTCCTGGAAAGCTCCACAACCCCTGGGCTGGGAGTGGAGGCAGGACCTCAGCTCCAGCAGGCAAAGGACACGTGAGGTGGGCTCATTTCTGAGCCTTCGTCTTCATCGTGGACAGAGAGGGGAAAAGGGAAAACGAACACAAACTCAGCACAACTGACAGAAACAGCTGGCAAACCGCAGCCCCCAGGGCTGGAAACGCCACTGGACTCAAGGCTTGAAATGCCCCTTTATGAGTGTCCAAGATCCCGAAAACCTGAGTTCTGTCTTGTCTGTGTGTACTTGCCAGCTCCAGGAACGTGTTGGGGCAGGCAGATTTTGGGTAGGACACATTCTCCATTGAACCTTCCCCCTCCAGGATTATAGAGTCCCTGATATCTCTGAGACATCTCTGCATGTTTGGATGTGAACTCCAGATCTTTGTCACTTTAATCCCCCATCCATACATACCAGGACCTGTGGGTTGGAACATCCTTTCCCAACCCTGAAAAAGCAGAAAATGGATTTGCTTCCACTTCACTCAAAAAATACCTAAGAAAAAATTGTTTAAATCAGTAAATTGGAATAATTTCAGCACCAAGTGAGCCCCCAAATTCTCAGCACCTTCTGACCTCGGGAAGGATGGAATTCCTGCAAGAACAATTCTCTTAAAACTACCAGTAGCCTCCCCTTCTGACTTTAAAAAAAAAAAAAGGATGAATAATGATGAATATATGATGAATAATCCCCCTGTATGAGCAGAGTTTTGCCATTTGCTTCCTCCTGCAGCACATCCTGCTGAAAGCATGGCTCTCCTGTCTCACTGAAACCCTCTACATTTCCTCCCCTCCTGGAGAGAAAAAGGGTCACAAACAGTGATTTGTGGCTCAGGGCAATGCTCCGAGCTGCCTTTCCCAGGCATTTCAGTAGTCCAGGAGGTGAAGGTGTCAGCATCAGATAAAGAGGAATTCACCCAGCTGACATATCTGATCTCAGCTTAGGTTACCTGCTGAGCAAAGACCAGCAAGATGCCCCAGAGCAGCCAAACCCCTGGAAAAGGTGGAGTTTGATGTGGTGAAATGTGTTCTTTGTTAGGCCAGAAAGGGAAGTGGTAAAGGCTTCAGAGAGCTGGGCAAAGCCTCTCCAGACCACAGGCCAGCTTGCTCTGGTGGAGGAGAGCAACCCCAGGGAGCAGCAAACGGGGCCACAGAATTCCAGACACCTGTTTGTGATACTGATCTGTTTGTGATACTGGTCTGGAGCCAAGACTTGATTCCCCAAAGAGGGGAAGGGAGCTTCATTCAGGCTTCCAGGAGGATTTGTTGTGTCTCACTGCTATGTCCCCTCCAGGCCCTTACCCCACACACCTGTGGTGGCATCTGGGTCTGTTCTCCTTCTGCCTTACACCTCAGACACTCACAGCACTGAGAAAATGCTCTTTAACTGTTGTGCAGCTCTTTTCAGCAGCAGGTGCCACAGCCAAAGAGCAAGGTCCCTGCTGCCCCATCCATGAGGAATGCGAAGCAGACAGACTTGACTGGGGCCTTCACCAGGCCAGGGACCAGGAGGGAGCAGCTCCCCCAGGTTTCTGTCACTGCTTTTACAGCACACTCCTGCCAGCCTTCCCCTCACAGTGAAGTGAAACAAGTGCTTTTCTGTGATAGAAAGAGTGCTGCACGTGAATGGCCATCAGTCAAAAAGGATGTGCTGTAAGGGTGGGCCAGATGCCCAGCTTGGAGAAGAAAAGAACAGTGCTATGACCCCAGCAAAGGGCAGGACCCCTGAGCTCCACCAGTGCCCTGTGCTGCCAGTGCCTTCACCTCTGACACCCACTGTGCCCTTTCTCTGGGCTCTTTCCACAGCCAGGGCTGCCAAATCCACAGCAGCTCCTGGGGAAAGGCCACGAGTTCAGCTGGTCCATCCTGGCCTGCAGACAGGATCTAAGGCCAAGAGCCTCTTGGCCAGCAGCTCTGGACCTTTGTGGTTCTGGCTGGGTACCAGAGGTGAATTTTGCCATGTGAAGGAGCCCATGCACTCAGGATCCGCATGGCTGCCCTTGCCAGAGGAGCCTGGATGCTGGTGCTGTGACACCTGAGTGTTCCTCAGAGCCCAGTGTCAGGAGCTGCCCTGCCCATGTCCATCCCCTCCCCTGCCCTGAGCCCTGCCAGGTCTCTGTTTGTGGCACAAGGCAGTGTTCTGGCTGTCTCCTCTGGGTTTCCCATCCCTGTGCCGCCCAGCCTCCTCTGGGTACCTCTGTCCCAGCAGTGAGGAGCATCCCACCCACTCTGAGGCTGACCTCAGAGATTTCTATCAGACAAGATTTCTGTGCTTTCCCAGGAGAACAGACCCAGGCAGAGGAAAAACTTCAGAAATGCCCCACGACTTAAGAATGAGTGAAACACAAGCTCTGTTATTTCCATCACTCATCCTGCAGCTTTTACCCAACCCGCAGTACCAGAGCACCTCCAGGGGACAACCTCTCCCTTCCTCCTCCCTCCCTCCCTCCAGGCACCATAAAGAACAAGCACCCAGGTGAATGAACCAACGCAGAAGCCCCCTGAGCCAACGTGGGAGAAAAAATCAGGCCTTGAAATTGACACAGACAGAGACAACTTCTGCTGATTTGCTGCTGTGCTCCTGGGTCCCACTCATGTACATCCACATGTGCAGTGTTCCAGCTCTCACCACAGCAGCAGCCCGGTTTCCTGCCTGCCTAACTGAGCTCAGGCTGACCCAAACTGTTCAGCCACTCCCAGGAGTATGACAGAAGTTCACCTTTTCCCAGGTATGGGATCATTTTGGAGCACACAGCCCACAGTCCATCCCCTGCATCATTCCCAGGATGCTGAGAGATGAAAAGGGAGAGGGGTGCCCATGGATCCACTGGCACTAATCCCCTCTCAGGATGGCCTTTTAAACAGGAGAGGTTATAAATGTATAAAGTAAAAAGGATCTCCAACCATCACCCATGAGCTGGCTCCTTCCCTCTTCCTTCCCCCAGCTCCTGCCCTCCCCTTTCCCAGCCATCCTCTGCATCACTGAGCGGGACCAGAAGGCAGCAAACTTCCACCTCCCCGCTCATGCGGAAAGCAATCGCCTTCCAGAGAGGCACGGCCTGCCTTTCTTCCAGCCCTGCACATTGTTCTGCCTGGGGAACAGGGGGAGGAGGCAGGGATGGGGCATTGTTTGCAATTCAAATGGCTGGACCTCAGGAAAAACCAATAAATTTAAGTCACTTGAGAATTTCAACAAGCAGGGCCACTTTCTCAAATAGGAAACCTCCTCCCCGTCGGTGGGGGCTGTTGAGGAGCCACTAGACAAGAGAATAACCAAGCACTCATGGGGCTGAGGGCTTTTCACGCAATGAAGTCCAAACCAAACAAATTCCCCCTTCAGGAGACGCCTTTATCCAAACACTCTGAGCACACAGGGAAAGGCGCTCCGTGCCTCTGGCTCTCCGTGCCTGCTAAGCCAGGTCTGATTCTCTGTTTGCCTGTTTCCCTCTCCCCGTTCCCTGCCCAACGCAGGTGTGGGCTGGGGGCTGCAGGAGGTTTGGAAGTGCCCCCTTGGTGCAATTTGGAAGCCCCACGGTGATGCTGGTGGGAAGGGGATGTGAAAATTCACCGGCCCTAAATCCCCATCCATGCACCAAGTGTGGTGCAGGAAAAAATTTCAGCAGGACTGGATTGACAGGTGAGGTGGCTTGTACCAGCTTAGTGTTTAATTTTCAGCTCAGCTTTGCTTGCTCTTTCTCAGGAGGACTTGGGGATTCCCATAACTCATTCCAGTCTATGCCCCACAGTGCAATCCTGTGCCTCCTCTCCCTCACAGGGATTCCCTGGAGCTGGGCAGATCTCTGTGGGGTGAGGAAGAGGAAGGCTCCTGCTGCAGAAGGGAATCTGACACATCCTCTGGGGTATTATCTAGAGCTGCTCAAGAAGTCACTCATGTCCAGCCAGGAGTGCTCTTTGTCCCACACCGCGGCTCACACAAGTGGGGCAGAGATAAAAGCTGTGAACCAAAAGACCTTTTGACACCACTCCAGTGCTGGTGCTGAAGCATCCGATAAACCAGGCAAGCGTGGGAGTGGCTATCAATGGCCCAACCTGTGGCAGAGCATTGCTGAAACTATGGAGAAGGAAATAAGGAGGCTGTGCTCCTCCCTGTCCCACCATCCCATTTTGGAGAGCCCTAATTTGGTGCTGACTGTGAGAGCTGACATGACCAGCCTGAACCAGGAAAGGGCCCCCCCAAAGCTCCTTCATTTCCCCTAATTCAGGCTCCATCCTAAACTAGTTGGAACTAAGTATTGAGACTCCTGTTTTCCAGCCCTGCCTCATTACTCTTTTTCTTTCTTCTTACTTACTACACAATTTCCTTTTCTCTCTATTTCCACCTCTCAAGAAACTGTTTTTTGTAGCCAAGGCTGCAGGTTCTGCAACTTATCTATGAGCAGCCAAAACCTGCAACTGCTCCATCCTGCTGCAAGTGGAAGAACCCAGGGCTGGCTTGGACAGGGCCTGGAGCAGCCCAGTCTGGTGGAAGGTGTCCCTGCCCATGGCTGGGAGCTGCAATGAGAGGGTCTCTAGGGTCCCCTTCAACCCAAAGCATTCTGTGATTCTGTAGAGTTCCCTGCTCCCTTAGGGCTGCTTTCCCGTCAGACATTGCTTACAGATGCCATATTTTCTCTCTTTAATTTCTCCTCTGTCCTCTTTTACTCTAACATGTCCTGTGGCATCTTCAAGGAAACAGGACCAAATGTGATCTACCAACAAGCATAGCAAATATTTTTGGCCCTTTTCCTACTCTCTTACGCTGACAGAACAACTCTCATCAGCAGGTGAGGAGCGCTCAGCGAGCACAGAGAGCTCTAAGAGTGACTGCAGAATGTGTTTTCACACCTTTCTCGTGCCCACAATTCCACATCAGGTCATGGGAAGAGCTGTGGAAATCTCCCAGAATGAGCCTTTGCATTGCCTGGCGGGGCTGGCCAGGAGCTCCAGAGGAAGAAATGCAGCTGCAGAGATGCAGCTCCACAAGTGCAGCCGAACCCAGCAGCACCCCGAGGGCTCTCATGGCCACTGACAGGAGGAAATGGCCTGAGGGTGAGCTGGGGGGTTTAGGTTGGCTCCCAGGCAAGGCTCTCCCTCAGAGGGTGCTGGCACTGCCCAGGGAATGGGCACAGCCCTGAGGCTGCCAGGAGCCTGTGGACACCCAGGGATGCCCAGGGTGGGGTTGTTGGGGGTCCGGGCAGGGCCAGGGGCTGGGCTGGGTGATCCTGGGGGTCCTTTCCAACCAGCACATCCTGGGAATCCGTGACTTGCGCCTCTGCTCCCCTTGTGCCCCTCAATGTTTCCTGCCCTGGCAGTGCCTCAGGTCCAATTCAGATGCTCTTTTTTACCTGTTCCTCTGGTATCTCCATTCGTGGCAGACGATGAAAAGCTGCCAGGGACTTTACAGTCAGTAATAAAATAGATTTATAGGAGGAATTCGATCTATAGTCATGGAGATGTTTGGTATGCAGCAACCACTTAACACCAAATGCTTAATTCCCCAAGGGTTTGTGTATAGAGAGAAAAGTTTGTCTGAATTAACTACAGAAGAACATTTAAGGCAAAGGTGGTAAACTGAAATCAACTCCTGAGCAGATGCTTTTGTCTGGAAGTTAAATCAATATTATGGCTATAAGTTAATACAGTTTATTCCACATTGGAAAGAATCAACCCTGAATAAAAAGCACTTTAGTGATCCTGAAACAAATCCATGAAATAGATCTATATTACATGAAATATTTATGTTATATGAAATATAATACAGGTGTGTATATATACAATCTTTTCTTCATACTAACATTTTTATGTGACTGGGGCACTCTGAGTTCCAAAGAGAAAGGCTCTCTCTGAGCAACACTTCCTTTAGCACCAGGCAAGCTGGGCTTATCACCCACCAGCCTTCTCCAGGGCTATTCTGCTTCTGTTTCCTTCATTTTTCTGTTCCTGGACATTATTAATGTAGGTGTGAGGGGGTGGAGGATGACAACTCAGCCCCCATTGTTTATTTCTTGCTGCTAGGATGGGGGACTGAGAAAAATAAAAGCAACAATAAAGCAAAGCGTTAGCCCAAAGAATACTTTTATTGCCACCAGGAGTAATTCAAACCTTTTGTGGTGGTTTGGAGACAAAGTTTATGGTGGTCAAGTCATACGCTGCTGTTTGGATTTAAAAACCAGGCAGGATATTTTATGACCATTAATAAATGTTTGTAGCCTGCCTACAAACATGGGAGAGGGACTCACACCTCTGGGGCTGATCACCTGCAGTGGTCAGAGCAGGGAATTCCACTCGCAGCCTCCCCCCCCCACAGGAATTCCTGCTGAAGGCATTAAGGAAAGAGCTGCTTTTACTCTTTTTACCCCTTTTCTGAAGGACCTGTGTTTGCTGGTTCAGCACACGAGATGCCAGGCTCAGGTGGGCCAGTTTAGGCCAGTTTAGAATCTTGCAGAGCTGCTCAGAATTGCTCTGGCTCAAACCTGCCCTGCCCTGAGACTGCAGATAGGATGTGCCTAAATGCATGGAAATTACCTCGTCACCCAGTTAAGGCCCCTCACCAGATTGCTATAAAACGGGGGCACTGACTCCTAAAGAATTGCACTTATTCATAGATTTTAGGGCCTTTGTGATGCTTTAACTTGACCTGCTCACAGCCCAGGTCAGGGGACCACACCACGTCGGTTCCTGCCTCAAAAGCAAGAGCTATGGCAGAGGGAGAGCAGAGTAAAACCTCCTGTCCTGAGTCAACAATTCACAGCAATGAGGAAAAAAATAATATATCTAGAGGATATATCATAAATATACATCTCTTAATGCAACTCCCAGTGTTGAGGCAGCAGTTCTTCAGAACTGACACCTCTACCAAAACCAGGGTTCTCATTCCCCACTCTTCCCAGGGATTGTTCATGCTTCTGCTGTGTTTGCAATGGTGAGGTTTGCACCATTCACATCCCAGAGCATGAATACCCCACCTGATTTTTCCCAAATACAGGACACACATACTGGCTGGATGCCTCTGGTTTCTGTGTATCACCACCCCAGATATAAAGATGTCAAAACCACTGGGAATTTCATATTTTTTGGTTTAAATGCTGATGGAAATCACTCCCTTTTTGATACCACTAGCTATGAATTTACTCGGCCATACTTTTGCTCCCTTCATCAATTTTCCTGTGATTTTCAATTTCTAATTTATCCAGATTGATAAATGCCTCCCACTCCCTCTCCTTCATATTTCACTCCCTGGGAATGGCCTGCACTCCTCATTCCCCCATCTCCAGCTTTCACCACGGCAAGCACATTGATTTTAATGGGATTTAATGCTCTCACAAAGCACTCCTGACTGCTCTACACTCCTGCCTGATGTCTCCAGAAACCCTTCTGTCCTTTTCCAGGTCATTGAAGGAAATATTGGCCAGCACCAGCCCAGATCCCTTGGGACAGCAGCAGAGACACTCAGGGCTGGTGACAAACCTCCAGCCTGGTGTCTGTCAGTGCCTAGTCAGTCAAAGGCCATATGGACAATCCCAGGGGGAGAGCCACGCTCTGATTTCAGCCCTGGGAAGGTGGGCTTTGGCCTGAGACCCACCCCTGAGCAGCAGCAGCAGCAGCAGCAGCAGGAGATTTCCCCCCACCACAAGAGGAGGTTAAACCTGGAGGAGCTGGAGCTCTGTTCCCTGCAGGAAAGGGAAGGAGGAACACCTGACCCAGAGGGGCTGCACTGAGGAGTGTCCATCCAGTGTCCAGCACACACCTGCACAGCCTCTGCCACCCAGCCTGGCAATCTGCTCTGCAAACTCCTCCCAGCAGCTGCTCCGTGCCCTGGCGCTGGCACTGCTGCTCTGGTGGGTGCCACCTGTGCCCCCTCCCTGCTCCTGTGCTCCCTGAGCCTGGCACCAGCCCAGGGCAGGGGGAACAGAGAGAAGGGTGAGGAAAAAGGATCACAGATTCCTTCACCCCTAAGGACCAGGGCCAGGTGAGCACCTGGCAGGGCAAAACAGCCATTCCAAAGAGAGACTGGACGGGCTGCTCTTGTCACTTCTCACTTCTTTCCTTTCTGAGGGCTGCTGTCCATGTGCCAGATGGGTCTCAGGTCAATAGCATCTCCTAGGCCCTCATTAACCTATCAATTGGGTCACTTCCTTAAAGCTGCCAGTGTCTAAAGAACAAATACTGCTATTCCCAGCCTATCTCTATTGCCCACTTTCTATTTCTAAAACTAATAATAATGAGTGGTTTTAGCACTCGGGGCTTGTAATTCTCCCCATGACATGTTGGTGTTTCTAAGAATATTCTGTTTCCCCTATCCTCTTTTCCAGACCCCTAACACTGGGTTAGGAACAAATCAATAGTGCCTCTTCTTCAATACTTAGTGCTTTGATTAATAACAGTGCTGTTGTTGTAGCTGTGCTGGTTTAAGGATGTATTCATTAATTAACCTTGTCTCCTGATTAACTTTGTTCTTGACATCTTGATTTTGTGCTAAATTAATTCTCATTTATTTCCCCCTTCCACCCTCCCCTTTCATAGATTGTGCTCCTCACTTCTAATCAGGTTCCCCTTAAATTATCTCCCCCTCCAGAGAAGCAGAAATCCCCAGGCTGTGCAGCCACTGCATCCCCTCGGGGATGGATTTATGCTCCACAACACCCTCTCCTCACTGCCCTGGGACCGGCCCACTGCCATCTTCTGGAGCACAGAGACCCTCAGAACAGATCACATGGATCTCCCTGGGCTCGGGGATCTTCCCTCCAACACGAACCAGGGCCTTTTGTGTCTTCTCCTTCCACACTGCACACACTGCCTGCCTGCCTGCCTGAAAACAGGGCCACCCCTCTTCACAAGGTCCCCAGACACCACCGCAGGGCCTCACCAGCCCTGTCAGCTTGAACTGGGCACTGGAGGCTGAGCCAAAGCCCCATCACACAGAGTCAAGAGCCACGAGCCAAATCCCTGAGGTTTAACACAACCAGCTCCCTCTCCACGGAGCTGCTCCAGCTGAGGGACACTGAGGGCAGTGGCACTTTCCCAGGCAAGCACAGAGAGAGCTGTGATGGGATTTCTGAGAGAGATGAGGGATTTGGGAAGCACTCACACAGGAGGTGCTTTTGCTTTCACCAAAGCTTCCAAACCCTTTCCATCAACAGCTCTCCTCCTCCTGCCCTGCCCCCAGGCAAAACCAGTTAATCGAATGGGGTTTGCTGCTTGGAGACTGAAGGAGGGGAAATGTATCCCCTGGTCCTGCAAACGAGTGGAAATAGCCTGGTGTAAACTTAATTCTTATGTGTTGTGAATAGCAACACATCCCGGTTATTATAACCACTGTCCATCAGTTCACCATCCACCAAACGCAATGGTTGGTGAATTCCATTTTATGATGCAAATGTAGCCAACCAATACAGGGATTTTGTTTGATCAGAGGCTCTTTTTCCTTTATTCCTGAGGAAAAAACCTCCTTATTTTGCATGTCCAGCCCCTCAGCTGGAATAGATCCCTATAATTCCACCCACACCAGTGAGTTTTTACTCCTTTACACTAGGTGAGAGACTAGCTAAAATAAAAAGGGCAGATATAAAATCCCTGTGCAGTCAGAGCAGGACACTGCCCAAGTCAAATGGCTAAAGGAGAACTGGGCATAAACCCTGTGGGAAGACAGCAAGAAATTTGGGGTTTGTGTATGAGCATGGTTGGGAATGAGACAGAAAAGTCTATACATTTTTAACCACAAAAGATTTCACTGGACAACATGGTCTAGCAGGAGCTTTAAAGGGGAAAAGCAGTTCACAGACTCTTCTGAATGCATCTCCAGTAGCCGGGTTGTTAAGACATTCAGGGCTGTTAATGTGCACTGTCAGCCCATTGTAACCAAACCTTTAATCCTGGGCCTGTCAGACTTGAAGGAAAACTAAGGGCTGACAGTGCTGCAGCAAATGGATTTTCCTTCTCTGCTCTCATCGCCTCCCCCTCCTTCCATTTAAAGTTAGAATAACACTGAGTCTATTCCTTTCAGGCTTGCAAAGCAACTAGAAGAAAAGGGGGGGAACTGGAGGGATGGAGGGATTTGTCCCAGCCTACATGGACAATCCTCCAAATCCCAGTCTCCAAACTGGGAACTCAGCACAGCCTGATCAGACCCAGGTGTCTGAGACCTCTCCTTCCTTGGCCCTGGTTATGAAGTTTTCACGTGGATCTGATGGGTGTTCTCTAAAGCTGGGGTTAATCAGAGACCCCGGGGATTTCAGGCCAGCGTTTAACAGAGGATGAACAGAAACAGGTGACAGTTTCTTCACGTGTGGAGCCCTGGGTGAGCACAGTGTCTGTCTCGGGACAGGAGGGCTGGAAGGGAGGAGTGACTCCATCTCCCCTCTGCTCTCCTGCCCTGCAGATGAACCAGCCAAGGCCTAACGGGAGGGAGGGAGCATTTGTGCATGTCTCCAGGTCTGCTGGCATCTCTAGAGTGGGTCAGTGAAGGGCTGGTTCCTCCCCTCCCTCACACAGAGCAGGGGGCAGCAGCTCTGTGCCCAGGGGCTCCTGCCTGGTACCTGCCCTGCAGGTGAGCCTGGGACTCATCCCTGGCTGGGGATGCATCCAAGGGGGTGAGATGTAACACTGAGAATATTATTAAAGGCAAATGAGCAAAAGCAACAAAATCAATTTGAGAAGATAGTTCACATTCCAAAGGGAAGAAACACTTCCAGAATTGGGTTAAGCAAAGCCCTACTGAGCCACTTATTGATTTCTTAATGAGCCTGGGGGGAGAAAAGGAAAAGAAAAGAGGACAGGGGGAAAAAAGAGATAAAAGAGCAGATTCCAGACAGAAATAGTCATGCAGTTTCCTTGTGGATGTAAAGAACAAGTCAGCAAGACTCCAGAGAGCGGTGCAGCATCAGAATCCTGTTTGCACAGCAGCGTGGCAGCGGAGAGAGGCTCACGGTCTGGGGAGGGCACAGGGGTGGAAAAGGCCCAGAAGAAGGAGAACATTTCACAGAGCAGCACCTTGGGAAGGTGCTCCAAAGGAGCCCAGGATGTGCAGCTCCCCTGCCCAGTTCCCCAGGGGCTGGTTTGTGTGTGCAGGCACCACCAGGGCTGCACGGCTGGCGGCCAACCCTCCTGTGCAGGAGCACTCGTGCAGACAGGAACCCCCTTGTCTCCTCAGCTCAGGTGAGTTATTCCCGCTGCTGTGCCTGTGTGTGAGGCCAGGTTCAGCTCCAGACAAGGCTCTGGTCAGCACTGGGGCATTGTCACATGGATAAAAGCCTCCAGCACGGAGCTGACCTCAGGCACAGCCTTTGGCAGTCGCAGGGATGGTCCCACCTCCAGCCTCCAGCAGCGTGCAGGTCACAGGTCAGGGCCAAAGGGAACGTGTGCCACAGTACAGAACAGCTCCTCACCTCACCTGAGCTCTGCCCCAGCCAGCAGAGACCCCTGATAGCAGCCAAGCCCTGCTGGGAGGCAGGCACAGCCTTTACAGGCTGGTTAGAGACAGTGTGATGCTCAGGGGCTGCCACTTCAGAGGGGACAGAGGGCTGAAAAGGGACTGCCTGGCCCTGCTCTCCAGGGCAGAGTCAGGCACAGGGAATAAAAGGGCTTTATACATGCACAGGGAAAGCAAAATATGAGGCAGCCCCACCACGTATTTAACTAAATCCACATGAGGCACTGCAACTGTGCAGCTTTTCCAGGAAAAATAGGGGAAAAAAGAGAAATCTGGCTCCACTGTAAATAGCTGAGGTGGTAAAACATCTCTAGGTTAAGTGAGAGGTCAGAGGGGATCAAACAGCTCTGGATCCCACCAGAGCTAGGAGAGGGGCTGAGACCCTGGAGCAAGGAGTCAGGAATCCTGTCCCACAGGGCCATCATCCAGCAGGCAGAGAGGATCCCACAGACACTTCAATGGTTCAGTCAGATAGAGTCAGGGGGGAAACAGCAGGGCCCTGACTGGCAGACCAACACCTCAACATCATGGAATCACCTGGAATTCTGCTAAAGCTGCCAAAGCTCTGACATAGCCCAAGTTTGGGATAAGAAAAGAGGAGTGGGGAGCACAACTCCAACTCCAGGGGAAAACTACAAATTTTCAGTGGCCAGGCATTTTTCCAACTGAAACTAACACTTCAGAAAGGAAGTTCAATAGAACTGCACCTTGCATCACATCTAACAAGAGCTGGCCCCCAAAGCAGCTCTTACCCCGAGGGCCTGCTGGACCTGGAATGAAGCAGTGCCACCCTGGCTGCTCCCCACATGGAATCACAGCGAATCAGCACCAATTTCTCTGTGTGCCTGCAAAGCACTGAGTGTAAGGAAATGGCTGAGGGTGTTTGTGCTGTCCAGCTGTCCCTCCCTGACACAGCCAGCAGCGCTCTCCGCAGAGGAGCCAAGGCAAACACAAACGGGAGCAGGTCCCCAGTGCTCCCTGCCTCCAAAACCCGGCAGAGCTGGCCATGGGGGAAGGGGGAGAGAGCATCTGTTTCCTTACTGAGTCGCGTTCTTTCTCTTTTCCTAATCCATGGCAAAGTATGGAGGCAGAGGAGGGCAGAGGGAGCCTTTCCTCGCAGCAGGGGACGCTGCCCGCCGGGATGCTGCGAGCCCGGAGCTTCTCAGGGGGACTCAAACAAGGGACTCAAACCAGCTGCAGCAAGGCAGGGAGACCCGAGGAGCATCTCGAGGTTTAAAATGCAAATTCCTCCACTTTATTTTAGGTGGAGGGGTCAAGGTCTGCCCATTTCTTCCTCTGCCCCGCTCCCCCCGGCACTCCTTCCCCCTTGCTCGGGGAGTTTTGTTCGGGAAGGGGCTGTGGATGGGACGGGCTCTTTGTGCTGGCCATTCAGCCGAGTGAAAGGGCCGGGCAGCCCCAGCGCAGGGAACAAACTTTTGGGGGTCAGCGCGGTCAGCGCCGATAAATGCGGGGCTTTGTCTGCATTAAGGACACGCTCGCAGCGGGGCGCCCGCAGGCACCGCACAGCCCGGGGACTATTGATGCAACACTGCAGCAGCAGGGCACAGGCTGCTCTCCGGGGAAATGGAACCGCCGCTGCAAACGCGCCCGCCTGCCCCTTCCTGCACTGAGACCTGCTCATGGTTTAAAATGTGCATCATAAATAAGGATGGGTGGCAAGCGAGCTGGGCAAAAAATAATTCTAGTTAGAGGCCTCTGGTAGCGCAGCAAAGTGCCTTTTTATTGTTGCTTCTCTCCGAGAGATGGACAGTTCAGGTCATTAAAGGCCTAAGAGAGAGACAGTTTCTCTTCACGCCGTTTGAAAACAGGCTTTGTTTCCACGGAAGTGCCCCAGCCCTTTCTTGGGTTGCCTCCACCGCTGAAGTGGCCCTCGGCCGCGGGGTGGGAGCTGCTGGGGCGAGGGGAGCCCTGTGGCCCCCAACAAACCCATGGGAAATCCATCTGGAAAAGCAGCACAAGGGGCTGGGGAGAGGCTCCAGAGCCTGCAGTGCCCCTGGGAGGACTCCACTGCAGGGAGGCAGCCAGCTGCAGAGGGGAGCACACCCTCCCAAGTGCTCCGAAACCAAAACCCTCATGAAGGGACTTCAGAGGTGCCCCTGGCTGTTAAATGATCCCCCGCTCCATCTTCTTCAGTGTTTTCTACAGAGGAGCATGTGTTCCCCCAGAAAATGTCTTTCCTCCTCCCTGACCTCACTCCCTTGTTCACACAGGAAGGGGGAGTTTGGTTGGGTTGTTCATACAGACATTGCAAACCAGGGTTTCATTCAATTGAAGGATTTACCCAGAGGAGCAGAACCATGGGACAATCTCCAGCAAACATGGTTTAATCATGGCCAGCGCACCACAGTGCACGTGGTCCAGGAAGATCAGATACCTGGAGATCCCAAAAAGAAGCAGGATAATTTAACATATCTGCGTGAACTCCAGTGTCCATCACAAATGGCAGCTTCAGCCCAACCTCACTGGCAAAATAAAGGGAAAAGAAAAATGAGATTGTGAGAGTGGTGAGGTTCTGTCACAGGCTGGACAAGGACGTGGAGAGACAGCACAAGGGATAATGGCCTGGAGACGAAGGGGGGTAGATTTAGATTGGATACTGGGAAGGAATTGTTCCATGTGAGGTTGGGCAGGCCCTGGCACAGGGTGCCCAGAGCAGCTGGGGCTGCCCCTGGATCCCTGGCAGTGCCCAAGGCCAGGCTGGGTATTGGGGCTGGGAGCACCTGGGACAGTGGGAGGTGTCCCTGGGGCAGTGGGAGGTGTCCCTGCCATGGCCAGGGTGGAGTGGGAGTAACTTTAAGGTCTCTTCCACCACAAAGCATTCCATGGTTCTCGGATGAGAAGAAAGGAAAGGTTTTAATCTTGCCAGGAGACCGGCAGAGAAGTGAGAGCCCAGCTGTTTGGGCACACAAGGTTTGATGCTGCACCTTCCAGGACTGACCTGACCCGCAGACATCCACAGCTTCCTGCTGGGGTCCTGACTAGAGCTGGGGACTCTCACTCTGCTCGTGTAAACCTGACCTCCAAACAAACGTAATCGTACCTTAAAAAACGCAAGCAGCACCACTGGGTGAAAATCTGAAATTGGTACCGGTTAGAAACAGCCATTTTCACAGAGAGCTGTGGAGAATCTCTGCTCGTGGGCCCGGCCCAGCTCTCTTGGACGTCCCAACGTGGGACACCTTGACTGCCACCCCCATTGTGCCGCCTTTCCCTTCTGTGTCCACCGCGCTGCCTTTTGTGCCCAAGTGACACAGACTGATGGGGATTATTTCCACGGCTTCCTCGGGGACAGGGGGGTTCCCTGCTGCCCTTGTTCAGGGACAATAGACCCATTAAGCGTCTTCCCAAGGCGAGGGGAGCGGGGCATACCTGGCCCCCAAAGTGGGAACGGCCACTGCCCCTGACAGCCATTAGCATGTGAATGAGAGCGATGCCTGCAGAACAACAGGCAATTATCCCACTGAAAAGCTTTTAAGTGGCATTAATTGCTGGCCACAGACTCAGGGCTCTCTCAGAGTAAACCGTGTTGACAAACAGGATGAAGTATATTGGATTTCCTGCAGGGGAAAAATTTGTCGGATTGTGCCTCGCTGAGGGCAGCTCCGCTTTGATGCTGTGCTGTCCCACAGGCGCGGCACACCTCGGGACAGCAGCACGGCCGGGGCTCTCCTGTTCGGCTCTGGCGGCTGAGCAGAGCCCGTCGGGCTCCGGAGAAGGCTCCCAGGGCCAGGGGCAGCCCCTGCTCTGCGCACCGAGTGTCCCAGGTGTACCTTTTTGTACTCTTGCTCAGAGATGCAAAGCCCTGAAACACAATCTCCTGCCAGCAACAGGCGGTGGCTTTATGTCCCACTGCCCTTTGATCGGGATAAATACCCCTGCACAGCCCAGGAATGGGGAAAATGTGGGAACCTTTCACAGCTGAGAGAGGAAAAGTATTTCGTTAATGCATGTTAATCTTTAAAAACCAACAATGCTGCTAATAAATAAATAAATGCTGTCCTGTCCATTAGGTACTTGCAAGAAGGTCAGAGCTAACACCTAACTGATTCCCTGGAAAATCACACTCAAATGTTCTTTAACTTGTAACAAATGAAATTATTTCAAAGTTGATTTTGCCCACGGGCAAGGCACTTCTTTCTACAGCTTCTTCCTGCAAACTGCAAGACAATACCCTTAAAAAAGTACTGCAGCACGATTCTTTCCCCAGGAACATCATCTCCTCTTTCCACCACCTGGATTGTCCTGAGCTGCCCATGGGCATCCAGACACTGATGGCACCGGGCAGAACCACAGGATCATGGAGTGCTTTGTGTTGGAAGGGACTCGAAAGTTAATCTTATTCCACCTTCCTGCCTTGGCAGGGACACCTCCCACTGTCCCAGGCTGCTCCCAGCCCCATCCAGCCTGGCCTTGGGCACTGCCAGGGATTCCAGGGGCAGCCACAGCTGCTCTGGGCACCCTGTGCCAGAGCCTGCCCACCCTGCCAGGGAAGAAATTTTTCCTGATATCCAATCTTACCCTTCCCTTTGAAGGGTTTGAAGTCATTCCTCCCTGTCCTGGCACTCCATGCCCTTGTAAGTTGTCCCTCTCCATTTTCTTGCAGGCTCTGAAAGGCAGCAGTTAGGAACCCCAAAGCCTCCTCCTTTCCCAGCTTTCCCAGTCCAGTGTGCTCAGGAATCCCCTTGGGTCTTTGATTATGAACAGCCCCTCTTACTAGAAAAAGGAGAGAGAAACAACATGCCCTTCCTGAAGCATTAATTTATGCTTATTTCTAATTCTGAAAGCTTTGACAATCGAACCATCACTCACTCACTTCATCCAAGTGAAGATGAGGCTTTGCCTGGCACTCCTTTGCATCACAGACCTGACCATGCTCCCTCTGCAGCGGAGATCGAGCTCTTCCAGAGGATTTCCAGTAAATATGGGTCATTTCATGGCTCAGAGTGAAAACCATGGGAAAAACTCTGGGTTTTGCTAATTCAGACCTCCAGCTCAGCACACACATGTGGGTGGCCTTTTGAAGTTTGAGCAGCAGATCTTCTGCTCGAGCAGAATGGCTTCGTTCCCCGCAGTCAGTGGCGCAAGGCCAGCCTGCACCATCCGAGGACAAGCCCTCTCACATTTATCCCAGCACAAAACTCCGACAGGAACTCAGGAATCGTTAAGGCATCTGTGGAGAAAGCTTTGAAAGAGCCTGTATAAAGTCCAGTCAACTGAGACTGCAGAGCTTTGCCTCCAGTGTGTGGCGTAGAATAGAGTGCACAGTCAGAAAGCCAAAATATTAATGCAACCCCCCACAACATGTCTGTCCAAGAGAGACAGTGCTAAAAAAACCCAGCGTGGGCCCCAGCAAACAAAAGACGGACCTCATGTGCTGCTAATAATGCCCAATCATCAGGACCAGGCTAATTTCCTCTCACAGTGCCAGATTCAGACCACAAATTATTAACTTAAGTGCAGAAAAGATGCACTCTTTGTGTTGGTTTGGTTGTTGCTGTTGTTTCAATAAAAGGAAAGAACCCAGCTCCACAGGGCTGGACTCGAGTGGAGAGTCAGGGCTAGTCTCAGTTGTTCCTGCTGAACATTTGGTCCTCGGTCTGTGCTGATATTGGCAGGATGATGACAGGTAAGAAATGCCATGTGTTACATTATGGAAAAGCAAACAACTGAAGGAAAGCCTGGGAAATAGAAATGCTGTTGGAGAAAGAAGCATGAATCAGGTCTGTGTGAAGCAGCATTTCATGAACCACCTGGTGCACACTGATTCTGGGGAATCAGTACCAGGCCCTTGTCCCACCCCTGATCATTTCTCCACCGAGCAGTTGAGTCATAATTCAAACGTGTTTGAATTTGGCACCTGAAACAGCTCAATAAAGTTTCACTGTTTCCCAAGAGCTCGTGTCCCAGCTGCTGAGCGCATGATGGAGTGACCCAAACACCTTCATGAGGACCAGCCCTTGGTCCTTGCCCTGCTGGGAGAGCCGAGGGAGCAGCACCTGGGCAAGGGCTGGAAAGAGAAATCCTGGCAGGAGCAATGTCAGAAGGTGCACAAGCACACGGCCCCATACACAGGTGTGTTCACAGAGCACAGGGCCTTGCAAACCCCACATTTCACACCTCTAGGCAGGTCACACGAATATCCCCTGGGATGGAGGGAGAGTTTGCAGCACTGGTTTGGGGTTTGGTAGGCACACATCCCCTGGGGGGCTCCTGCTGGTCACCAGCAGCTGGCACTTGCTGGTCCCTCTGACAACCCTTGACAGGCCGCTGGGTGTGACCCTTTCAGAGGGGCTCTGGTGTAAACCATGGCCCTGGAGCACTGGCTCTGCCCCCAGGTAGGTGAATTCTCAGTCTCCCGGGGGAGATGGCGCAGGGGCATGTGCAGAGCCCTCAGCCTGGGGGAACAGACCCTTTGGGGGGGTTCAGCACACAAACCTCACGGCTGCCAAACCTCCTGATCCTGCCAGCTGCTCTTGCTTAACGGGGCAACAGGGACCTGCAAGCAGCAGGAAGAGCAAGGGGAAGTAGTGAAGTTGGAATTAATTTGTCACTCCATATTTAACTGACCTCAAAACTATTAAACAAATCTAAGAGGAAATATCCCCCAGATTCCAAATACCTCTGTGCTGCCTGCTGGGGAGCAGCCACCCAGCAGACTGCTGCAGGGGAAGGGGGGCTTCCCTCCTCCCCGCCCCAAAAGCCTGGTTTAATTCCTGCAGGACAGCGGATGA
Source organism: Passerina amoena (assembly GCA_013401095.1). Classification (NCBI taxonomy): domain Eukaryota; kingdom Metazoa; phylum Chordata; class Aves; order Passeriformes; family Cardinalidae; genus Passerina; species Passerina amoena. Next base: position 28,606 of record WBNP01001594.1, on the reverse strand, counting down.
AGGGGGCATAGAGAGCATCCAACATCTCGGCTAAGGTGCTGGGGGGGGAAACCGAGGGATCCTGACGCAGGTACATGGCTGTGGGCTCTCCTGGCTCCTGCTGGGAGGAAGCACAGAGGATGTTCAGGAGTTAGGAGCAGCAACTGGCTGCTCAGGAGTCATCAGGGAGTTTTCCATCTCTCAAGCAGAAAAAAAAAAATCACAACTCCCTGCACATCAGTTGCAATTATTCCCCTCTCTGCATCTGGAATAAGGAGGGACTTGGGAGATTTTAGGCTGCAGACAGAGTGGAACTGGATTTTACTGCCAAAAATTCACAGACTCAGCAGCTATACTATGGAGAGAAGCTAGGGGGAGAAAGCTGGCATAAAACCAAACGAAAAGCAGCTTTTTCTAGAAAATAGGTGAATCCAGGCCAACCCCCCCCCCCCCCCATCATGGCTTAAAACACTTGGTGACAGCACATTTCTGACTGTGGTGGGCCGTCAGTTCTTGCCCAGGTCTGTGCTCGGCTGCCGAGGGCACAGGATGGCACAGGATGGCACAGGATGGCACAGGATGGCACAGTGGGTGAAGTGAGCCAGGAGGGAGCCGGCACGCCCCAGCAGCGATCCGGGCTGTGTCGGGCGGAGGATGGCGGTGTGACGGGGCAGGGCTGCGGGCTGGCCCAGGGGCTGCCCGGGGCTGGCCGCGCTCCGAGTGCCCTCTGCCGGCCCGGCAGCGGCTCCAGCGCCCGGGGACCGCTGCGGGCTCCGCAGGGTCCGCTCCGGGGTCAGCAGGGCCCGCTCCGGGCTCAGCAGGGCCCGCTCCGGGCTCGGGACCGCTCCGGGCTCCGCAGGGCCCGCTCCGGGCTCAGCAAAAACGAATCTAAGTTCACTCTTAATTCTTCTCCAAGGAAAACCCACGAATCCTAATGAAGCGAATTAAGGGCTATTTAAAGGGGGTACAGCTCCTTTAAAAAAAGAATACAGTCTCTACGAGCGGATAAATATTGACTGCTCAGTTATACTGCGGGCCCTCTGCAGGGTCCCCTCCCGGCTCTGTACGGTCCCCTCCCGGCTCTGTACGGTCCCCTCCCGGCTCTGCAGCCTCCTCTCCCGGCTCTGCAGGGTCCCCTCCCGGCTCGGGGCCGCTCCCCCGGCACAGGCTGCTCGCGGAACCCACGGCCGGGCTGGAGCGCACCTGGGAGCGCCGCCCCGCTCAGGTATCCGGGATGTGTCCGCTGGAATTCCCCGGTGAGGAACCTGCACACCCTCTCTGGGCAATCTGTTCCGGGCTCAGCCACTGCCCCGGGAAGTGCTTCCTCCTGTGCAGGGGGAATTGCTGGGGTCAGTCCCCGCCCGGTGTCCTTGTGCTGCTGCTGGGCCCCATGAGCAGTGCCTGGGCTCTGACACCCTCCTCCCAGAGATTTCTGTGCTTTGAGAAGATCCCCTCTCAGCTGTCTGCTCTCGAGGCTCAGCAGCCCCAGCTCCCCCAGCCTCTGCTGGGCACGGAGGAGCTCCAGGCCCTTCCCAGCTCCGCAGCCTCTGCTGGCCCCAGGACTCCCCTGTCCCGAGGAGCCCGGAGCTGGACACTGCCCTCCAGGCAGGGAAGGGAGCGCCAGGGCTGAAGGAGCACAGGGCACCTCCCTCCTGCCCCTGCAGCCACGATCCCACTGCTGTTCTTGCCCCGGGACCCTCTGCTGGCCAGGGACAGCTCGCTGTCCCCCAGGAGCCCCAGTCCTTGTGCACAGAGCTGCTCCTGCAGGTCACCCCCAGCCTGGGCTGGTGCCTGGGGTTGCTTCTGCCCAGGTGCAGCACCCTGCATGTGCCTCTGTTGGAGTCCAAAATGTTCTAATCTGCTCATCTGCAGCCTGTTGAGACCCCTCAGAACGGCTGCACAGCACCTGGAGGTTTGGCTTGCACTGCTTCCCAGCTAAACTCAGGTTTGCATGGCTTTTGGAGGCTTGGTCCAGCGGCACTGCAGTGGGTGGGGGGCTGGACTGAACCCAGCAGCCAAATGACCTTGTACTGACTCTCCCTCCCTTCAAGTGTGTCATTTGACAGAAAGATGAATTTAAAACCAGGAAAAGAGGGCAAAACAATAATGCTGACATTCCAGAGAGCATTTCCTGCTTGAGAGCTGATCCCCACCATCAGTTGCCTGCCCTGGGGGAGGATGAACATGCTGTTCCCAGCCGGGGGAGATCGCAGAAATGAGATGTCTTCATCAAGGTCGCTCCTAAAGCAGTGGGAAAACAACCCCAGAGCTTTGGCACACACAGCTTCCTGGGTCAGAAACCTTGCAAAGCTCACATTTGCTTTCTTCCCTAGAAACCCAGAGAGATCCTTTGCACTGAACGACACTGTCATATCTATGTTTTGAGGAATATGTTTTAAACAAAAGCCTACAGACATTTGAGTTATTCAAACTAAATTTCACTAATATCGTAGGGGGGTTTTGTCTATTCTTTTGTAGGTGGCAAGATTTTATGAAAGTCTCTCAGATATCCTAAAGAACCCCATGAAGAGGACTGTAGTTACATGGGAAGTTTGAGCAAAGAGGGCAGTTATTCAATCCAAGTGTTGCAAACCCAGCGTTGGTAATTCCCCTGTAAACAGCTCAGAGCAGAGATGGTTTTGTAAGAGGTTCATCCACTCCCTCCCATCGTCAGGAGGTTCTGGGCCTGAGCCAGCTCCCAGTGAGGTGAGCAGGCAGACTCCCTGCTCTCCATGGCACGGGATCAGCTCCCAGTGAGGTGAGCAGGCAGACTCCCTGCTCTCCACGGCACAGGATCAGCTCCCAGTCCTGCAGGCAGCTCCCAGTGAGGGGGTGAGCAGGCAGACTCCCTGCTCTCCACAGCATGGGATCATTTCCCAGTCCTGCAGGCAGCACTCTGGCAGGGAGCCAGCCTTCCCCCTGGACAGCAGAGACGCTGCCTCTGCTCGAGCAGGCAGGTTTGGGCACATTTCAAGGTGGGAAAGAAGCTTTAATGTTTCCTTCTTTTTTCTTTAACTGTTAAAAGACACAAGGCTGCCGTAGATCTGTCCACACACAGCACTGGAAAACCAGAGGTGGCTGTTGTTTGAAGGTGACACTGATGCAGAAATGCCCAGGAGGAAGGGGAACCTCAGTGCAGGAATCCTCATTTAACCTTTCTCAGCTGCCACATGTCAGCCCCTTCCACAATCGCCCCCAGGAATCCTTCTGACATCACAAAATGCACATCCTGTCTGCCTCCGTGTCCTGGGACAGTGGGCATCCATCCCTGTCACCCTTGGAGCTGGCATTCAGCAGCAGACACCCACAGCTGGTGCAAACCCTCCTGGTGCCCCGAGAGAGGAGGCCAGGTGCGAGTGCCCACACGGCTGGGGCACAAACTGGATGGAGAAAGTCTCCATTTCATCCTTTTCCTGCACACACCTCCTGAAGAGTCACATCTCACCCCTTTCCTCTCCCAGGACAGAGCTGCAGCTGCTATTCCGGGCTGGGGCCAAGAGGAATTCAGGAGCTGAGGTCTGGTCAAGACAGCTCCATGGCTTTTCCCAGCAGGCAGAGGTGAAGGTCAAAGAGCGAAGGCCATGAACCAAACACATGAAATTCCACCTCAACAAGGAAGAATTTCTTTCCATGGAGGGTGGCAGGGCCCTGGCACAGCTGCCCAGGGAGGGCGTGGAGTGTCCCTGTCTGGAGACATTCCAGTCCCACCTGGATGTGTTTCTGTGTCACCTGCTCCGGGTGACCCTGCCTGGGCAGGGGTCTGGGCTGGTGAGGTCCCTGCCAATGGCAGCTACCAGGGACACACTGACAAGCTGGCTTTACACCGCAGGATGCTTAGATTTAAGCATCAAGAGGACAAAATACACTTTATATTCACATCCCTTCTACCCCAGGGCTCCCTCACCATCCTGCAGGGCTGGACCAGCTTTAGCATCTCCAAACAGAACCACCCCACAGGAATCACCCTGGGACAGGGCTTGGCACAAACCCTTTTTTACCCAGCCAAAATTCTTTTGTTTTCTCACTTCTTAAGGTTAGTTTGTGGTTTGGTTTTGCCTTTCTTTAGTGTCACAGAAAAATAGGAAAAAAAAAAAAGGAAAGAGTTTACTAGGGCTTCACATAGGGCTTCACATTCTGTGCCAGTGTCTCTGTCCTAATCCTCCAAGAACTTGAGAGCTTGGTGTCAAGTGTTTTATCCAGAGCCACAGTCTTTCCTTTCATGTCTCTTTTCCAGTTGAATAGCTCCATATATTCATATAAGGAGCACAACAGAAACACACACACACTCCAAAAATTGCATGGCAACACCACATTCAGTGTAGGCTGATTCCAGCTCAGGATTTGCAGGGAGCCAGGATGACAGTCTGCTCCAAGGATGTGGTGGCACATTTTTCAGAGGAGAAATTCCTGAGCTCCCCAAGGGCAGAAAGACCCTTTGTGAATATAGGATTTTTCTGAGCTCTTCTCTGAGGATAAACCTCTTCATCGAGCTATTGTCAGATAAGGAATAGCTGGAAGAGGTTTAGAAATGCTTTCCCAAAATCTGGGATTTACCCTATAGCATGATTTCAGTTAAACAATGCAGGAATTGCCATTCGAGGGAAGAAGACAAATCCATTTCCCTGCAGTCATTTCCCAGAATAATCCCCAGGAGCTGCCTTGGGACACAGAGCTGTGCAAGGCAGGACTGGTGCAGCAGCTGCCTGGGGACTGCACCCGAGCATCAGCAGCTCCCAGTCAAGTTGTCTCTCATTAATTTGCCCTTTCCTTTTTCCTCTTCTTTTTAGCTTTGTCCCCCACAAGATCCAGCAACTGGGAGTTCCACAGTTTGATAGCACAGGGAAGAAAAATTTGTTTCTTTATGATTTCACCTTGCTGAGTGATGGTTTCCCCACGCTGAGCTGTAGGAGAAGCTTGGCTGCCTTTGCTGCACGTTCAGCCCTGTCCCTTGCCATGGACAGCCCCAAACTGCCCGTGCTTCCTTCTCTCTGTGTTCTGCACCTTTCCTAACCCCCCTTGCAGCACAGGGAGCTCTGCCAGGGGTGCCAGGGCAGTGCTGAGGCTGGCAGGGCCCCCAGCCCCACCTGCTGCTGCAGCCCCAGCCCACACCTGGGCCCAGGCCCAGAAGGTGCAGAAAGTCCAAGAAAGCCTTGGAGCGTCTCTATATTCCTGTGGGAGTTGGGAAAATGCAGAATAAACAATAAAAAACAATTATTCCAGCTGGAAAATATTATTTCTCCTGGTTTGTTTTGTGCCTGAAAGCTGGTTGGAATTACATAAAGTATGGGTGATTGAGGAAAACAGCTTTTCAACAGGAAAACAACTTCTCTGCAAATGTTTTGAAGTTACTGTTATTGCTTAACACCTAAAATTAAACATTTTCTCTATTTTCTTTTAACTGAATTTCCCATTCCTCTGGTTTTCTGTATTAAAAGAGAGGACTCAAAAGAATAATTTGCATTTCCCTGGCTTGTTCAAATCCTTTATAGCAGAAAGAAAGAACCCAATGACTACACTGACCTGATGGCTCCAGAGGCTGGAGTTTACTGGGAAAAAACACAATTTGGCCCAAGCCACTTGACCTGTCCAGCTCAGGAAACTCAAAGCTGATCTTGCTTCCACTCCACATTTCATGGTGTATTTTCTCCTGGTTTCAAAGAGAAGCAGGGCTTGTGCTGCTTCATAAAGGAAAACACTTTGGGGATCTCAAAAGGCTCTAAGCTTCTTAGGAAAAGAGGATTAAGGCATCTGCTGGGTGCAGTGGGTACCTGTGCTGGTTTGCTCTGTGGCAGCTGGTGCAGATTACAACAGACTGGGCTTGAACCCAGGCTGGGCTTCTGAGCCCCCAGAGCTCCTGTGCCCTGCTCCCCCAAACCCCCAAACCCATCCATTCCCTGCTCCCCCAAACCCTAACCCATCCATTCCCTGCTCCCCCAAACCCT
>WBNP01001593.1:0-11762 GCA_013401095.1 Passerina amoena | reverse complement strand
TGGGAGGAAATATAGGGATGGTGGATTCCTGAATTCCTGATTTCAGCTGCAGGGCTGCCCACAGCCAGGTCACCCCATGGGAGGAAATATAGGGATGGTGGATTCCTGAATTCCTGATTTCAGCTGCAGGGCTGCCCAAAGCCAGGTCACCCCATGGCAGGGAGCACAGGGATGGTGGATTTGGTGGATTCCTGAATGCCTGTTTCAGCTGCAGAGCTGCCCACAGCCAGGTCAGGTCACCCCACGGGAGGAGCACAGGGATCAGTTCCGTCCCTACCTCGGGCGCGATGTAGTCCGGGGTGCCACAGAAGGTCTTGGTGGTGACCCCGTCCCAGATGTTCTCCTTGCACATGCCAAAGTCAGCGATCTTGATGTGCCCCTCGCTGTCCAGCATCACATTGTCCAGCTTCAGGTCTCTGCAGGGCGAGAGCAGACCGTGACACAGGGCACAGTGTGAGCTCTGCTGTGCCTGAGCCCTGCCCACGGCTCACACCCAGACCCTTTGTGGGAAAGTGTTTGGGAAACGAGTGAAAATAAGTCAGAGACTGTCAGGATGGAGTGTTGATTTTACTTTTAACCCACAGGAATGCTGTGCTGGGCACAGCGCTTTGAAGTGTGCGATGGAAAGCGCTCATCTGGCAGGAGACCGATTTAATTGATTTTTTTCTTTCACTCCTGTGAAAATCAAAGTGCACTTGGAGCTCTCAAGATGGAGAAGCACCTACTCAGCACAAGTCCCTGCCTCACCTGTGCTCTGCCCCCCTGAAATACAAACCAGCTGTGTTTCCCTGTGCTGCTCAGCCCCAGAGTACATGTTTGTGGTACCCAGCCCCCAGGGGCTCTGCTCCTTTGCACCAGCTGTAGAGGTGGATCCAACCACAGATCCCTGGATCCGAATCCCAGCCTCGAGCCACCCCTCCAGAGGTGGATGCTGCAGCCTCAAGGACACCTCTGCAGCAAGCACTGGGTATCCTGGTGCAGTTTCTACATTCTGGCTGGGTTCAAGGCTGTATTTTCCAATTATCCTGTCAGTGCTCAGAACCCTGACAGGCCAAAGGCAGACGGACATGAGCTGGGATTCGGATTCCGAGCAAGGAAGGAAGCAGAGCCACTGGGGACCAACAGACCTAGAATCTCTCCACAGCAGCTGATGGCAAGAAACAGCCCTCATGTCAAGTTTGTTCCACTTCTTTCATCTTCAGCATCTCCTGACTCCAGCAGCACTGTTGGCATCTCCCTTTACAGAGCACTTAATGGTATCTGACACTCATTAGGATGCTGTGCTCCAGCCTGGGCTCCGGGAGCTCTCCCGAGCAGGGAGCAGCAGTGAGCGCTGCTTTCAGAGCTCAGCCAGCAGCCTGTGAGCCTGGCCCTGCACGTGGCAGCCACCTCTGGGTGCTGGGAGCACACTGGGGATGGCACAGAAGCCTCGGTGGTGAAGCAGAAGTGACAGGGTGGCACCGCAGAGCTCGGAACAAGCCACTGGCACACACTGACTCCAGTGGCAATGTAAGAGAGCAGGGCCCTGCAGCCAAACTCGGGCCTTGGAGCTGGTCCAGGCTGCCAGGGAGCATTTGTGTTGTGTGGAACACATGGAACCGGGCAGGAGAGAACCAGAGCTGCCTTCCCATGAGCTGGGGTAAAGCAGGAACCTCCTCCAGACCAGGGGCACCCGCAGCTCCCAGCTCCTTTTGGGACACACCACGTGTCCATGGCTGGACCCAGTGATCCCACAGGTCTTTCCCAACCCTAAGGATGCTGTTGTTGTACCTGTGGGCAGCTGCCAGCCCCATCCATGGCACGGGCAGGATGTGCTGTGCCCACGGTGGAGCCTGGGGGAAGGAGGGAGGGAGGAACGAGCTCACCTACCGATAAATGATGCCTTTGCTCTGCAGGAAGAACAGCCCGATGGCTATTTCTGCTGCGTAGAACCTGAAAGAAAAGGGTTAAAACTGATAATTGCAGGAGATGAATGAAAACCTTCCCAGTCGGGATGCAGTGAAGGGAACGGTCAGGCAGGTGTGACCAAGGACAAGGCAGGAGATTGCAGAGGAGGATCACAGGGGATGGTCTGAGGCAGCCTGAGCTGGCAGGGATGCCACTGGGGGCTGTCACTTCTGGTGGCACAAATTAAGCAAGAGCTGGACCCGGGGCTGCTGCTCACGGCAGGCTGGCAGCACGGCTCAGAGAGCCATCCCTGCTCCCAGAGCCAGCAGGTGCTGCCATGGGCCCTTGGGCACTGCCTCAGAGGGCTCTCAGACACCATTCCGCCCACCAGGCTGTGCTCAGCGTTTGTGGGTTCATGTGAGCATCTGGAGGCTCTCAGGAACACATCCTGCTCTGCCCAGCTCCCAAGGAACAGGAGCCCCCGGTGAACACTGGGGTTGGGCACCCTGAGAGAGGAGCCAAACCCCGCCCTGGGAAAGGACCAGGCAGAGCAGAGGCCTGGTGTCTCCCAGGAAGCCTCCACATCCCCTGCCTTGTGCCTTTGTGTACCTACACTTATCTATTCCACTCAATTACTTACAATACAATGCACCCCAAGGGTGAGGTGGAAGCAGCAGCACCAGACAAAGAGTTCTGCTGCATCTTCCCATCCCTGATTCCTGCCAGGAGCTGCACTGCAAAGCCCTGGGCTCTGTTTGTGGCACAGGTACACCCCACAGCTACCCCAGGGTGCCAAAGCACTGCACTCACACAGCGTGGGGCTCCTTGAACCTCCCGACCTGCTGGATCTGGTACATCAGGTCCCCACCATTCACGTATTCCATCACAAAGTACAAGCGATCCTGGGGGAAAGAAGGGAGCAGTTAGCACCAGGATTATCAGAGCAGGGAACCTGCAGGGGTCAGGAACAGGAGCCGAGGTGCCTGGCAGCTCCAGCCTGTCATTCCAGGGAAGCACAGCCACCATCCCTGGGCTCCCCACGCGCTGCTGTCCATACAGAGCCCATGGGCACCGATCCCTTGGCAAGGCTCAGGACTGGGGCTCTGCCCCTCTGCAGACAGATCCACTGGAGAAGGCAAGGGGAGAAATCCCTAAACCAGAGGTTTTTCACTCCCAGGAGTACATTTGCCCTTCCTGACAGGAGCCATTTCCAGAGTGCTGCTCTGCAGGTCCCCGCTGGCACTTCCCCAGGCACTCCCTGGCTGCAGTCAGGGCACGCACGGGGACATGAGCAGTTCCCAAGGGGACCAAGCTCCATCCACGGCCACCAGGACAGGCCCAGGGCCAGGAGGGGCTGTGACACCGCCAGCCCTCTCCCAGGATGGCAGTGCTGGGGTGCAGGGCTGCTCCCCTCCCTCACCCCTCCCAGCCTGCTCTGAGGGTCCCCCTGGCCACGCTCACACGGGGTTCAGGGGGTGCAGAGGGGAGGACATGGAGGGGTCCCCCTGGCCACGCTCACACGGGGTTCAGGGGGTGCAGAGGGGAGGACATGGAGGGGTCCCCCTGGCCACGCTCACACGGGGTTCAGGGGGTGCAGAGGGGAGGACATGGAGGGGTCCCCCTGGCCACGCTCACACGGGGTTCAGGGGGTGCAGAGGGGAGGACACGGAGCTGTTCCAGGGCTGGAGCCAGCCTGGGAGAGCTGGGGGGCTCACCTGGACAAGAGGAGGCTCCAGGGCACCTCAGAGCCCCTTGCAGGGCCTGAAGGGGCTGCAGGAGAGCTGGAGAGGGGCTGGGGACAAGGGCCTGCAGTGCCACGGGCCCTCCATGCATGAGCCCAGTGACAGCCCCATGCCACCCACAGAGGGAATGAGGGAAGGACACAGGGGCTGGAGCACTGCAGGAGCTGCAGGTTGGCAGCATTGCATAATCAAAAATTCCCCTTTGCTCATTTCCTCCCTAAATAAGCCTTGCCCTGCTTTGCAGACAGGAAGGACAGGGAGCCCACAGGAGATGCAGCTGGAGCACTGCCACAACCAGGGCTGGGAGAAACTGGGGGGCAGCACCCACGGGGCTCCTCCCAGCCTGGCAGTGCCCACCCAGAGGCATGGGGTGCAGGATCCACGGGGCATTTCCCAGCCTGGCAGTGCCCACCCAGAGGAATGGGGTGCAGGATCCATGGGGCATTTCCCAGCCTGGCAGTGCCCACCCAGAGGATCTTGGCTCAGCAGTGCTGTCCCCCCCAGCTGTGGGGCAGCCCCAGGGATGGAGCAGAGCAGCCCAGGGGCAGTGGGGCTGTGTAAAACACGCGGCACTGAGGGGATAGAGCAGGGAATTCAGGTGCCTGGGGGTCTGGGAGCAGCCTGAGTGCAGGGCAGCCCTGGCAGGGCCGGCCAGCCCCCGTGTGGCAATGTCACCTTGAGCAGGCAGCACGGCACAGGGAGCAGCGCCGGGCCGGGCTGCAGCTGCCTCCTAAATATATCGATCTGCTTCAAGGAGGAAGAATACTAAAAGGACTGGCTCTTGAGGCAGCCAGCTGAGCTCTAAAAGCAGAGCTGAGCCCTCCTCTGGGTGGGAAGGGAACGCTGTGCCCAGCAGAGCCGTGCTGTGACTCAGGCAGGCAGATGGCACGGCTGCCCACGGCTGCAGGGGGAGCGGGCACCGAGCTGGCCTGGCCCTGCCACCAGGGACAGCTCGGGCCAGGGCAGCGCACAGACACGGATGGAACTGCACTGCAGAGCCTGGCACGGAGCTGGTGACACTCCCCTGTCCCCGGGCAGCCAGGATGGCACTGCCAGGGCTCCTTCCAGTGCCCTTCCAATGAACTGCTCCTTCCCCTGCCTGGCTGCACGCTGGGAACAGGGGCAGGACAACAGCCACGCTCCCCCCATCCACCCCTTACCAGATATTAGGGAGAAATCCCTCCCTGGCAGGGTGGGCAGGCCCTGGCACCGGTGCCCAGAGCAGCTGGGGCTGTCCCTGGATCCCTGGCAGTGCCCAAGCCAGGCTGGATGGGGCTCAGAGCACCCTGGGATAGTGGAAAGTGTCCCTGCCCATGGATGGTGTTCAAGGCCCCTTCCAGCCCTAACCAGTCCAAGATTGTGTGCTTTATCATCTCAGTGTGGCTGTGGCTGCCCCAGAGGTCACAGCAAAGGCACAGCTCACCGGGGGACACCCAGGGCCCCCCTGACCCCCTCACAGAGCCCAGGCTCTGACCTGGGGCCTTTCAGATCCCCCAGCACAGGCACCTCTCACCCCCAGCCCCAGGCAGGAGCTCTCTCCTTGCTCATCTTGCCTTGCTCTTTAGAAGGCAGATTTAGGGCTTTTCTCTCTCCTGGAGCCGCTGAGCCAACAGCCCTGGTGGAGAATTGTGCTCTGGCCTGTGCTCCCAGAAATCAAAGTGCTTTGTGCCAGCCTTTGATAATACACCCTGCTATACATTTTGATTACATTACAAATACGATTACTATTAAGCTACTATAGGTCTGCCAGGAATAATCCCGTGCTGACTCACTTCAGATGCCAGGAGATGCTGTGTGAAATAGCTGCTCCTGCCACAGTCTGATTGCTGCGCTGCAAAGCCGGCCTGCAGGCTTTAAATACACCCAGTGTGGTTGGGAAATGAAATTTCTGGGACAATATTAAAATGTAATCCTCCTGGAAAGCATTGTCATCGTTCTAAAGGGCTCTGCTGATTCCCTCTGCTGGCTCCCACTGACGTGCACCTGGACATTCCCATTCACTGCTCAGGGGCTGGGCAGGGATTGCATTAAAGGCCCCCTGTCCCCCTCTCCACTCCTGACTCACACAGACCCAACCACACACCCATGGAAAAGTGGATTTCCTGCAGTTTGGATCGGGTCTCTCTCTCTGCTCAGGGCTTTGATCAGAGGAATGAGTCCTTGGGCAAGTGCAGCACTTTGCTACTGAGCCATAAGGGACACTGTGGGCTGGGGACCTGAGGGGCTGGGAAATCACCTCTGAGGTCCCCAGCTGTTGCACATGACACTTCCATGTCACACACGCACATTTTGGTCCTGGGGGGCACTTTTGCCAGTGAACTGGAGAAGGTGTGAGGCTGCCAAGGCTGAGAACACACAACTGCTTTGGCAAGTGCAGTGATGTACAGAGAATATAAAATCCTGGAATGGTTTGGGGTGGAAGGGACCTTAAATCCCACCCAGTGCCACCCCTGCCATGGCAGGGACACCTCCCACTGTGCCAGGGTGCTCCAGGTTGTCCAGCCTGGCCTTGGGCACCTTTCCAATCCATTTCCCGAAGTGTCAGGCTCCCGGTGCTCAGGGTGCCCAGCCCACCGTGCCCTCGGCGTGCCCTTACCATGGTCTGGAAGCAGGAGTGGAGCTGGGTGAGGAAGGGAGGCTTCCCCGAGAGCGCCAGCACGCGCTTCTCCACCATGGTGCACTCCACGTCGTCGTCCTGGATCACCACGTCCTTCTTCAGGATCTTCACAGCATACAGCTCGTCCGTGCCCTTCCTCTCTGCCAGCATCACCTGCACGGGGCACAGCACACGGTGGGACACGGGCAACTGCAGAGCCTGCAGCTGAAACAGCCCCGGCCGCTGGCTCAGCACCCTGGGGCTGCCCTCGCAGCCCTGAGCGGGTGCCAAACCACCCCCAGCTGCCAGGGCTGCTCCCAAAAGCACTCAGGGACCTAAGGAGTGACAATCTCCTCCCTCACCACCTCGGTGCCTCCAGGAGCCAGCCCAAGGGGTTTGAGGGTACCTGAGCCCAGCTCCCCTCAGGGGTTTGGCACCCTCAGGGTGACACCAGCACTGGGGAGGGGGTCAAGAGGCTGAGCAGATCCCATCAGATTACAAGGTGGTAAATATTGGAGGTGGAAAAGAGTTAGTCTCTAGTGAATAGTAATTAAAAACTCCATGATTTTCTCTGCCTCAATTTCCCCCTCCACAACAGCGAGCAGACCCCACCATGTGCTGGTTCATCACCCAGCCAAGGCCCCTCTCAGCCAGCAGAATCCACCCAACCTCCCAGCTCCACCCAGTCCCACCCACGGGCAGGTTCATTCTCTGCAGTAAATGGGATTCACTGCTCCTGCTGGTGCCAATCCCCCGGGTTAATGCCATCAGCCCAGCCAGGGTCCCCTGCCTGACCCAGCACAGGCTCCAGCAGCCTAAACACTCCTTGGGCTGCCAGCAAACAAACCCTCTCTGAAACCTGCTTTGGTTCCTGTTTTCCCTCTCACTCTCTCATGGCCTCAGACCGGAGAGCTGGGTGGAAATGAATTGCTCTTCATTTGAAGGAGCTGGCAGAAATCCTGCAGTGATCAGGAACAGCAGCTCGGGGCTTTGGGGAATAAATTACGTGAAGCCAACATCGATAGGGTGGAACTGAAATGTGCTCCAGGCTGGGCCAGACGGGCAGAGGACACACGAGCGGCTCTCAGGGTGACTTTAGAGACACCAGGGCCAGCAGAACGAACAGAAGGAGCCCTCTCGTGCTGCTGCACAGGCTGCCCGGGCAGGGGACAGTCCCACCCTGAGGATGTCACAGCTCTCTAGATGTGGCACTTGGGGACAGGGGGTGGCAGTGCTGGGCTTGGACTCAGCATCCCAGAGGGCTTTTCCAAGCTCAGTGAGTCTGTGATTCCATTCGGGACACAGCCTGGGGAGTGAGCTCTGTGGTGCCACCCACTTGTTTGGGTGCAGGGCACAGGGCACAAGGAACAGGGCACAGGGCACAGCCCTTTGTGAGCAGCTCTGGCACATTCCCAGCTCCTAGGGCAGCCTGGCTGTCCTTGACACGCTGCTTGTCAGGATTAGCTGGGACTGGTACCGGGGCTCCCCAGTGCCAAGCGCTCTGGAGAAGGCTCTGACATTGCCATTGCCATTGCCATTGGTGGGGCAGGGCTGCAGCCAGCTCATCCCACAGCAGGGCTGAGCCATGGGGGTGTCAGGGACTTTGGGATGGGATTTATTCACCTGCTCATCCTTGAAGAGCCCTGGGTACCCAGAGCAGCTCCTTGTGATGTGGGATGGAGCCCAGCAAGGCTCAGGCACTGGGACCAGCTGGGGCTGGCCCTGCATCCCTGGCAGTGCCCAGGCCAGGGCTGGGAGCAGCCTGGGACAGCGGGACGTGTCCCTGCCATGGCAGGGTGGCACTGGGTGATCTCCAAGGTCCCTTCCAACCCAAGGCAGTCCCTGTTTCTGTGCCAGGGCAGCAGACACAGCTGCCTCACACAGTGCCTGCACCTCTGCCCTCCCCTGTGGCTCTGCTCAAATGGAGCTGGTTCGGTTCATTGCCTCCATTTATCACCATTTTACACCAGCTGAGCTTTACAAGGCGCCACACACAGGTGCTAAAACCAGAGCTAATTTTTAGGTGACAAAAGCAGAAGTGCTTTGGTTGCTCAAAATTGGTGGAAAAGAAGTAGTAACCACTCCAGGAACATATTTTGAGGGAAAATAAAACCTGTTACCAGAGTGTAAGAGCATTATATACAATATGAGTTCTATACAGCCCTGCCCTGCCATCCACAGCTCTGCCAGAGGAAGGGTAACTAACGATCCAAGGAGCCCAGTGCCCCTGGCACAGCCCAGAGCCCAGGACAGGGACAGGGATGGGTGACAGGGGGAGCAGGGACCCATGCCCTGCCCTGCTGCCAGGTGTCACACCCAGGGCAGAGCCTGAAGGTTCCCCCAGCCCAGAGAGCTCTCCCTGCCCTGGAGCCAGGGCTGCAGCGGCCAAAGGCTCCACCCTGCCAGCAAAAACCACAAACCCCAAAAAGCCTGACAGCTCCAGAGCACCACAGATCGATCAGCTGCAAAAATATGAGCAAGCCACCTAATTTCACTCTCCTCTATTTATAATACAGCAAAGCAAACCCAGGCTGGCTGTGCCAAGCGCTGCCTCTCTCCGTGGGAGCGTCTCCCTGGCGGTGCCAGCCCCGTGGAGCTGCCACCAGCCACAGTCCTGGGCAGCCCACGGGGACCCCAGAGCAGCAGGGACATCTGTGTGCCGGGGCTGAGCACGCCAAGCCAGAGCACCCAGCCCCACGCCCCTCTTTGCCAAGGCACATCCATTTCCAGCCCCCAGGCCTGCCTCGGGGGATCTCCATCTGCCAGCGCGCTCCTGGGAAGCAGATTGCATTCCTGTTTAACTTCTTATTGCTGCAGGAAAAAAGCTGATATTTAACTTGATTTATTCCTGCAATATAGAGTATTTGTTTGGGAATGCTCCAGCATAAGGACTGGAGATATTCTGAACACAGAGAGAGCAAGTCTGTCAAACTCCACCGAGGGCAGCGTGTTGGCACTGCTGACCCTGGGGAGAGCAAAATGCTGAGCAGGACATCTGGGGTGCCAAAGGGTTAACAGAGACAGACAGAGCTCACTCAAACAGCGTGACTGCAGCCAGAGAGCTCTCCCAGCCAGCAGGGACTGGCAGGAGGGAGGCTGGCAGCAGGCACAGGAGCGGGTGCCAGCCCTGGAGAGGGATGGCAGTGCCATGGGCACAGCCAGCTGCTGGGCACACCAGGGGCTGGGGAGCTGGGCTGCTCCCCCTGCTCCAGGCACCTCTGCCTGGCTCCTCCCCAACATCTGGCACCTCTGGCGGCACAGGAGGCGGGGACAGGGCGGTGGCACCTGGGTGTCCCCGTGCCGGGATGCCCAGGGATGCCTGGGGAGGTGCAGGCACACGTGAGGGCGAGGCTGCATCCACCCGGAGGAACCAACGTGCTGTTTTAATTAGCGCTAATTAGCATATTTATAACATGCTGTTCCAGGGAACAGTTTCTGTCACACTTTCCCTTATATAAGGCAGAGCTGGCTGAGGAGTTTGCTAATGTTGCTCAAATTCAAGGGGAGAAGGCGGCGGGGACACGGCACAGGCACAGAGCCCCCATCCAGATGCCAGCACTGGCTCTGGGAGGGGGGCACAGGGGACATTTCTGTGAGAGAGCAGCAGGGCAGGAGGCACAGGGCTGTCCTGCACCCCGGCATGCCAACCCACAGCACGGGGGTGTCACAGACATCTTTTATGAAAAATCCTTTCCTTAGGATTTTTCCTCCTGAGAAGCTGAGAGGCCTCAGGAACAAAATGCAAACAATGGTTATCTGCTGCTGTGGGATGCAACAGGTGCATCTGTGATTGGTCTCATGGGGTTGTTTCTAATTAATGGCCAATCACAGTCAGCTGGCTTGGACTCTGTCCGAGCCACAAGCCTTTGTTATTCATTCTTTTTTTTTTCTATTCTTAGCCAGCCTTCTGATTAAATCCTTTCTTCTACACGGGGGTACCACACTGAGCTCTGGGCTGAGGCTCTGGGGACCACCAGGACCTCCCCATCCCTGTCTGTCACCAATGCTTCCAGGGAGCTCTGGGCTCTGCACCTCTGCACAGGGAGAAAACGCCCACGGAGGAGCTGGGACCTCCCAAAGCTCCAGGGCCAGCAGAAGGCTGGGAAGGAAGGGATGCTCCTGCTGCACCCCTGCAATTAAGGCAATTCACTAATGAGAGGGGGGCTGGACCAGCCCTCACACCAGCAAACACTGCCCCCACCTCCTGCAGGGCCCCAGCATCCCTGGAGCACCGGGATCCCGAGTGGAAATCAAGAGAGTTGGCAAGACCCCAGGAAAAATGAAGGCTCCAAGTCACATAATCACCAGGAGAATGAAATTCTGTTCCCGCTCACAACCGGTCTGGGAAGTTAATTAAAATGTTCCCATATACTTGTAATTGTTAGAGAAGAAGAAAACCCCAACCAAATAAAAAGAGCTTTAAAGACACAGCTCATCCCCTGCTTCCCAAAAGGATGGAGTTCGTGGTGGTGTCATCAGACATCTCTGGGGTTCCCTAGGGGACACAGGGGGAGCCAAGCTGGGCTCCCAGTGCTGTGACACCAGTGCTCCCAGTGACACTGGGGCTGCTCAGTGCTCCCAGTGCCCCCGGGGCTGTTCAGTGCTCCCAGTGACACTGGGGCTGTTCAGTGCTCCCAGTGCTGGGACACCAGTGCTCCCAGTGACACCAGGGCTGCTCAGTGCTCCCAGTGACACCAGGGCTGCTCAGTGCTCCCAGTGCCCCCGGGGCTGCTCAGTGCTCCCAGTGCCCCCGGGGCTGTTCAGAGCAGACACAGGGGTCGCTCACCTTCCCAAAGCTCCCTTTGCCCAGCACCATCAGGAAGTTGAAGTCTGAGAGCTTCATGCGGTCCCGGCTGCCATTGTTGTCCAGTTTGGAAATGGCGTTTCGTGTTTTCTCATCCGCCGCCTTGGAGCCCGTGCCGATCTTGGCTCTCTGCAAAGGTGGAGATGGGGCAGGGGGGGAAACATCACTGGGGCAGCAGGGACAATGGGCATTGTAAACCCAGGGGTGCTCCCAAAATCCCACCTCAGCAGCTCCTTCCCAGCTCAAAAACCACCCTGAGCCTTTTCCACGGGCGTGATGAGCACCAAGAAAGGCTCTGCAGGAGCCACCAGCCCTGGCACGTGGCACTGCTCTGCTGCTTCCCAGTTAGCCTCTGCCAGAGAACTGGGAGTCACCTGTGGCCCTGGTCACCGCTGTCCCCGTGCCAGAGGGACACTGCAGCCTGCCCTGCCTCCCTGCCCCGTGTCCAGGCACCCAGAGCATGGCAAACAGCCCTAGGGAAGCTCTTTTGGGGCAAAAACTGCCTCTGGCTCTTCCTCACCAGAAAAAGAGGGGTGAACATAAATACATGAAGGTAAAACATGGGACCTTTTATCCAGCTCCATATCCGTTGGTGCCCTGTGGTCCCTCCCATTTGAGACATTCTGGGGTTGCACCTGAAACTGGGGTGGATCACAGAGGAAGCCACAGACCCATTTGGAACAGTCCAGAACAGAAAGCCTCCTGAACAGACTGACAGACAGCCCCTCCTGCC
>WBNP01001591.1:0-15731 GCA_013401095.1 Passerina amoena | reverse complement strand
GGGGAAAGACTGAAGGAGGCTCTGAACCCCCTGGAATGAGGCAGAGCAAGGGGGGAGCCTGAAAGAGGCTCTGAACCCCCTGGAATGAGGCAGAGCAATGAGGGAAAGCCTGAAGGAGGCTCTGAACCCCTGGAATGAGGCAGAGCAATGGGGGGAGCCTGAAGGAGGCTCTGAACCCCCTGGAATGAGGCAGAGCAATGGGGGGAGCCTGAAGGGCTGGGACAGAGGGAGTGGGGTGCAGGATGGGGACTGACCCCTCCCCAGCACAGGTGTGCTGCCCGCCCCATCAACACCCCAGGGTGTGAGCAGGACAAAAATGGGGTGGGGAAGGCAGAGCAGATTGTGGGGCTGGGCATTTCCCTGCACAGACAGAGCAGCTCTGCTCCTCACTGACCTGCCCAAGGTCTCCAGAGCATCCTGCAGCTCCAGTGGCCCTTTCAAGGTCCAGACACCTCCTGATGGGAGAGTGGGGGGCTGCTATGGGCCACAACCAGCAGCCCCCTTTCCAGCCCTGCATAACAAAAAATACAGGTTTGTAATACATTTACTGCTGCTTATTTAACAGAGAACTCCTACTACAGTGAGGTTTCATGTGCTAGATAGTATATTTTAATGTAGTACATGTATTTTTGTGTACACAAGATTTATATGTATGTGTAGACATCTATATATCTATATCTATCTATATCTATGTATAGATATAGATATACACATCAAAAACCTCCCCAAAACCAGCTCAAACCCATTTTCTTATCCAGATTTCTTGGTGCTGGGCTGCTGGCAGGAGGGGTGAGCACTGACACTTCACCCTGTGCATTCCCCAGCCTGGCTCTTTGTGCTGAGCTTCCCCCAGCACACGTGAGCAGGGCTGTACCACAGCTCTTCCAGCTCTGCTGCCTGTCAGGGAAATGTCTAAATATTTCTATTTTCCCCCAAATACATTCTTTTTTTTTCATCAGAATTGGAAAGGGGGAGGAAAAAAAAAAATTTAAAAGCCAGGAAAACACTGAAATCTATAATAGGGTTTGGACAAAGGAAGGTCTGAGCACTGGGAGGAGGACACACCTATGGACCCCAGGGATGGATCCCTGTGCCCCTGGGGCTTTGCTGGGCTCTGGTGCTCTGCAAATCCCCTTTTCCATGCTGTGATGGAGGAGGAGAAGCACACGGAGTCCCAGGGGACAGCTGGCTGTGCTATCTCCTGGGGATATCCAAGGAGCAGGGCCCAAAGTGGAGCCTGGCTCTGCCTGTGTCCCAGATAACGCTGTCAAGGCACAGAAAGCAGAGGCCAAGGGGTGAGGGAGATATGTCAGAGGCACCCTCCTGCTGGGAAAAGCAGGGCTGGGATGCCCAGGAGGGACGAGAGTCCCTGGGAGCTGCCCTGGACGGCCCCAGCGCTGCTCTCTGTCACTCACCAGCAGCTGGGGTGGGAAGCGCTCAACTAAACACGGAAATAAATAACAGAAAGAAGAAATTGCAAATGTGAAAAGCCCCTCCATGACCTCCACAGGGGTTTGGTTTAACCTGGGGTTGTTTCCCATTGCCCCTGGCTGCTGCTGAGGTCCCTCAGTGCCTCTCCATGCTGCCACATTTCCTGGGGGGCTGCTGAGCAAGACCCTGCTTCCCTTTCTCCCTTTCCAAGAGGGTCATTTCCAGAGGCCAAACCATGCCCTGGCAGCCAAACCACAGCTTCCCCTTCCCACAGCACCACAGTCAGCATCATGTGCCTCAGCCATGCCGCTCTGCAGGGATGGGAGACAGGAAAAAGGCAGAGGAGGGAAAAGGAGCCTGAGCTCCCTGAACCCTGCCAGGGCCAGCCTCAGAGAGGAAAGCACCAGCAGGATCTGCTCCAGCAGCCGTCAAGGCTCATTAAGGAGCAAACGGAGCCATTCCCAAAGGATGCTGCAGCTGCTGCTGACCTGCAGCCTTGGTGACCATGGCCACCCCTCCCAGGGCAGCTCAGCCCCCCAAAACCTGGGCAAAGCTCCCTGCTGCGGTCACCCCAGGCTGGCCCTGGCTCACTCAGGGGTTCCTGGGTGCCCCAGCCCATGCTGGTGCCTGGTCACGCTCCCACCCTGCAGCTCCCTCTGTCCTGAGCTCACAGTGGCTCTGCTGCCTCTCAGCTTTGCTGGGCACGAGGGACTAATCCTGTTTTACAGATTAAGGGGGGATCCTGCCACGTGCTGGGCTGGAAGCAGTGCCCAGCTCCCTTCCCTGCTCCAAGCCACGGCCGTCCCAGCCTGGTTTGCTCCATTTTACCCCGGTTTGCTCTGTTTGAGAGCTCTGATCCCCAGATCCTGGCCCTCCTGGGGCAGGGCTCAGTTTCCCCTCGCTGCCTCTTCCCCAGCCCCAGGCATGTGCTGCACACCCACCTCTGCTCCCTAATCCTCCTCATCCTCGTTTCTGCCTCGGACACCCCTTATCTAAGGGCCCTTATCTAAGTCAGGGGCAGAGAAAACTCAGCATCTCCCACCCCAATCTCTTTCACAGTCTATTTTCTTCCTGCCCAGAGTTGATTTCCCTCACCTAATTGCCCAGAAAGCTCTTTTCCCTTCCTCTAATCAGTCTGGAGCAGACTTTCTCCAGATAATTGTGCTGAGACCTGATCACCCTTCTCATCTCCATCTCTCCAATACTCCCATTTCTTCACTAAACTCATCTGCTGGAGCTGCATTCCTTGCTCTAATTATTTCTAGGCTCCGTTGAGTTACTTAATTGCTTATTTCGTCTGGCACCCGGATCTGGAAACTCCCCGAGCATCTGAGACGGGGCCCAGGGCTGAGTTATCCTGCTCTCACTGCCTTCCCAGTGGGTGAAACTGCTCCAGGTGTGTGACAGCGTGAGCTCAGAGCAAAAACTGCTGGAAAAAAATAAAATTTTTAATTTTTTTTGGAATTGACTTGCTCAGGTTGCCCAGAGCAGCTGTGGCTGCCCCAATCCCAACACTGGGATTGTTCCAGGCCAGGTTGGGATGGTGGGATCCACTGGGAGAGTGGAAGGTCCAAAGGCAGGGCCATTGGAGGTTGGTGAACTCTTAGGTCCCTCCCAAGCCAAACCACTCCATGGCTCTGAGATTCTGTGAAATGCAGAACTCTCTGCTTCTCTTGGAGGGAGGGAGGAGCAGCTGCCTGGTGATGCTGCAGCGCAGCCCACAAGGAGCTGTGGGCTCACACCAACCACAGCCAACAACAAACCCATGCTCAGGCCAGCTGGGAATTCACTGAAATCCTCCCATCTCATCCCGTGGCCCTTGGAGGCTCCAGCTGGGACCATTTCCCCTCTTCCCACCCCTTCCCTGCACCACACTCGAGCTGTTGGGGTTGTTTGGACTGGCCCCACTTGCCCATTCCCATTATCACCCCTTTTCCCCAGGCTAATTGATGCACTGTTTTGTTTTCTTATCAAATCGCTCTCAGCCTCTGGTGCTCCTTTAATCAATGCCCAGCCCTATCAGTTCCAGGCGCTGCTGGGAGCCCTCCTCTGTGTCTGATCGCCTGGGGACTTCACCTAATTGGTGTAAAACCTGATTTCTTTCTCTAATCGCTCCCAGGCCCTGATTCACTTATCTAATTGCTCCAAAGCCCAGGCCTTGCACACCTCTCCCATCCCGCAGGTCTCTTGACTCCCTAATCCCTCCGTTTTTAATCTGTTTAAATAATCCAGCCGAGATTGGGCGCCCTGACCCAGTGCCACCACCGGCCTCTTCTCCTCCTGCCCACAGTTGATTTTCCTCACCGAATTGCCCAGAAAACCCCCCCAGCCCTTTTCCCCAATTTCCACCCACCCCACAAGGCTCGGAGCCACCACGGGGGGGTTTCTTTGGGAAGGGCGTCCCCAGCAGTCAGGGTGTGGTGGCACCTCGGTGACAAAGGCCCCCGGGTCACCAGGAATGTCCCCTCTCTGCCGGGACAGGGAGCACCAGCTCAACCAGTTCCCCCTCGCTGCTGCACCCACTGGGCTGGGCACGGGGAGGGGACAGCCTGGGACAAGGGGAATGTCAGCGCTGAGCCGGGCTCCTGGCAGGGAGGGGGGCAGGATGCTGCTGTCCCTCCATCCCTCCCCGTGAGTCACTGATGCAGGAGAGGGAGAACACCCAGCAGTGCCGGCCTGGAGGGATCCCGAGGCTGAGGACAGATTGAGCTGATTTTCCCTGCAGTGAGTCCCATCCCTGGGTGCTCACCGACATCTCTCACCAAACCCTGGAATGCTGACAGCACCCAAACCCTGCTCCCTGCTCCAGCCACTCTCCCTGCAGACCCCAGACCCGCCCTGGCCCTTTTTGGGCAGCACTTTCAGCCCCAGAGCTCATTCTTTCCCCTGGAGCATCCGGCCTGAGCAAAAGCTTCCCCTTGCCGTGCTCAGCCCACGCTGGCTCAGCTGCACAAGGTCGCTCCTGCCTTGGCAGCAGCTGCTCAGGGTGACTCACACCGGCTCCAGCCCCGTTTGGAGAGGTTTTTGGGGTGGAAAACGGCTGCCCTCCCCTCACCCCCCATGCTGGGATGTGGATTCAAGCCCCAGCTCTGAGCTCTTCTTCCTTCAGTTTTCCTTTGCTGACACTGCGAGCAAAGAAACGGGGATTGGGATGAGAGAGCCGGGCTCTGATCCCTGCTCCTGCCTTTTCAAAGAGGAAACAGCGAATTTCTGCGCTCTGGGAGTTTCCAGACCCCCATCAGGGTTCAAGCTGTGTTTGCCCCCAGCCCAGAGAGCCCCAGGTGGCACCAAAGCCCCCCCAGCCCCTTCCTGGCTCCCTGGCCTGCACGGAGCTCGTTCCCAGCAGCCAGCAGTGGGAATTTGCGTTTATTTGCATTATAACAATGACCCCTGGACTTCGAGGAGAATGAGTCAGCTTCCAGTTCAGGGCAGGATTCCTCATCAGGCCTCTCTGTTTAAAAAAATCACCATTTGGAGATGCAGCAATTAAAGAATTCAATTAAACTGGCACCTCTGACCAGTGACAGGCTGATGGGGAGCAGCAGAGCCCCCAAACCACTGGAATCCCTCCCCAAACCTTGGGATTTAAGTTCCTGGCTCCTTCCTATGGAATGCAGAGAGATCCCAAACTCCCCATCATGTTTCACCCACAGCCCCAAAACTTGGGGTTTGGGATCATGGATGCTTCCCATGGGACACTGAGAGATCCCAAACTCCTCATGTTGCATCCAAAGTCCCAGATTTTGGGATTTTAGGCCAAATCCCACTCTGGGATTTCAGCATTGCTATATTCCAATGTATTCCAGTATTCCAACAGCCCTGTATTCCTATGTTCAACATTCCAACATTCCTATAAGTCCTATATTCCTATATTGCAATATTCCTATATTTCAATAATCCTATGTTTCCATATTCCTAGATTTTAATATTCCAACAGCCCTGTTTTCCTAAATTCCAACATTCCTAAATTTCAGCATTCCTGTATTCCAATATATTGGAATATATTCCAATATATCCCAGTATATTCCAATATTCCAACAGCCTTGTATTATTATGCTCAATATTCCAACATTCCTATATCATAAGTCCTGTATTCCTATATTGCAATATTCCTATATTTCAATAATCCTATGTTTGAATATTCCTAAATTTCAATATTCCAACAGCAGGCTCCTGCTCTGGCATCCTGCACAGCTCCAGGGGCTGCAGAGAGAGAGAGGGGGGCTCTGGGAGCATCCCCATCCTCCCCAGAGCTGCCCTGGTGTCCCCTGCCCTGCTGATCCCAGCATTCCAGGGCCTCAAGAATCCCAAATCTTGGGATTCAGGGTCATGGATACATCCCACGGGACACTGAGAGGTCCCAGTCCCCCCATTTTCCACCCAAAGCCCAAAACCTTGGGGTTTAAGTTCCTGGCTCCTTCCTGTGGAATGCAGAGAGATCCCAAACTCCCCGTCATGTTTCACCCACAGCCCCAAAACTTGGGGTTTGGGATCATGGATGCTTCCCATGGGACACTGAGAGATCCCAAACTCCTCATGTTGGAGGGCCCTGGGATGTGAACCAGATCCTGGGATATGAACCAGAACCCACCCCAGGCCATGGGGTATGAACCAGAACCCACCCCAGGCTCTGGGATGTGAACCAGAACCTGGGATGTGACCCAGAACCCACCCCAGGCCATGGGATATGAACCAGAACCCACCTCAGACCTGGGATGGGAACCAGAACCTGGGATATGAACCAGAACCCACCCCAGGCCATGGGGTATGAACCAGAACCCACCCCAGGCTCTGGGATGTGAACCAGAACCCACCCCAGGCTCTGGGATATGAACCAGAACCCACCCCAGGCTCTGGGATATGAACCAGAACCCACTCCAGGCTCTGGGATGGGAACCAGAACCTGGGATATGAACCAGAACCTGGGATATGAACCAGAACCCACCCCAGGCTCTGGGACATGAACCAGAACCCACTCCAGGCTCTGGGATATGAACCAGAACCCACTCCAGGCTCTGGGATATGAACCAGAACCCACCCCAGGCCATGGGGTATGAACCAGAACCCACCCCAGGCTCAGGATGTGAACCAGAACCCACCCCAGGCCCACCAGGAGGGCAGGAGCTGAGCTGGGCCCCAAAGGTGCCCCCACCAATGCCCTGCCCAGCCTCCCCCAGCAGCTCCTGCCCAGCTCCTCGCTGTGCTGTGCTGGTACCCACCGTGCTGCAGCCTGGCATCTCTGCCCAGCGTTGCCACAGCAACCACAGAAACACAACAAACACCAACAACACACGGCAGACAGTCGGCAAACATTCCCCTCTTATTTTCTGCCTGCTTTGCTTTGTGCTTTTTCCCCCCTCTCCCACAAGGAAGCTGCTGCCATCAGAAGGGAACGGCGGAGTTATCCCTCAGAGCAGCCTGTGCCAAGTGTGGGGCAGAGACCCTGGGCTTTGTAGGGATATTCTGGGGTTTGTAGGGACATTCTGGGCTTTGTAGGGACACTCTGGGGTTTGTAGGGACACTCTGGGGCTGTAGGACTCCAACCAAACCAGCCTGGTGAGATGTGAGGAGCTGAATGCCTTTGCTGCACCCTGGTACAGCAAATTTCCTCTCCCTCTCACACATCTCTGCACATGCACCTACTTACACACAGAGTTCTCTTAACCCTCCCTCTGTCACAGACATCTTTTATGAAAAATCCTTTCTTTAGGGTTTTTTTTTCTCCTGAGAAGCTGAGAGGCCTCAGGAACCAAATGCAAACAATGGTTATCTGCTGCTGTGGGATGCAACAGGTGCATCTGGGATTGGTCTCATGTGGTTGTTTCTAATTAATGGCCAATCACAGCCCAGCTGGCTCAGACAGAGTCCGAGACACAAACCTTTGTTACCATTCCTTCTTTTTCTATTCTTAGCCGGCCTTCTGATGAAATCCTTTCTTCTATTCTTTTAGTATAGTTTTAATATAATATATATCATAAAATAATAAATCAAGCCTTCTGAAACATGGAGTCAGATCCTCATCTCTTCCCTCATCCTCAGACCCCTGTGAGCACCATCACATTCCCTCATTCCTTTTTTTAAAGTTTTTTTTTTTTTTTTCCCAAATCCACCCATCTGGCAGCTCCTTTGTGCTCCTGGAGGCGATTCTGGCAGGGAGTGAGGAGGGAGCAGGAGCAAGGCTGGAGCTGCTGAGGGATCTGTGGCACCTGGGGATGCTGTATCACAGCTGGGTGTGCAAGGGGTTAATGCAAGCACAGTGATGCCCTTTGGGGGGGTTAATTCAAGCACAGTGATGCCCTTTGGGAGGGTTAATTCAAGCACAGTGATGCCCTTTGCCATGCAGGGAGTGCTGGTGGTGCCTGGGTGCTGGGCAAGGTGAAACAAAACCCACTGAGGGACAGGACAGGGGGAAAGGCTGAATGGCTTCCCAGTGCCAGCAGGCAGGGTTAGATGGGATATTGGGAGAAATTGTTCCCTGTGAGGGTGCTGAGGCCCTGGCACAGGTGCCCAGAGCAGCTGTGGCATCCTTGGAAGTGTCCAAGGCCAGGCTGGATGGGGTTTGGAGCACCCTGGGATGGTGGAAGGTGTCCCTGTCCTTGGCAGGGGTGGGACGGGATGGGCTTGAAGGTCCCTTTGAACCAAGGCTTTGTGGGGTTCTCTGCTATGAAATACAAACCCCAGAGGGAGCCACATTTCCTCCTTTTCTCCCCTTCCCCAATAACACCCCTCAGCTTGGAGCTGCTTTTCCTCCAGGTCCCTTTCTGTGCCCCAGGGCTCGGCAGAGGCTGTGCTGGAGCTCCTGTACCTCCAACCCTCAGCCCTGGCATTGCTCTGGGGGATCCACCCTTGGAGCTGGGGCCACCCCGAGCCTCTGCAGCCACCGAGGAGCCCTCACAGGGCTGTGCTCACCCGGCACCGAGCGCTTCTCCCCGGCTTGCAATGACATCTAGTGGAGCTCAGCCAGCCAGGCCTCCTCCAGCGCTCCCAGGGATTCATTTTCCCTTCCCAGCTCCTCTCCAAAGCGTGTGGGCAGCAGGCAGGAGGTGGCACCCTGTGTCTGAGTCATGGCTGGCCACAGCACGACTTCCCAGGAGCCAAAACCAAAATAAAAATCTCCTTTTCCACAGCAACGCCGAGTCCCCTCCAGCCCATGCTGCAACTGCGCTTAGTGAATAGCTGGGACTGCTGTTATTGGGTGGAGTTCTTCACCTCAGGCTTCCCCTCCATCCCTAAAGCACCCCAAAAAAGGGGTTTCAGCATGCCAAATGCTGCTGGTGCAGCGCCAGTGGCAGCAGCAAACCATAGCCAGAGACGTGCTGGATCCTCCTCTAAAGGCAAGCAGGGGGAAAAAATAAACAAATATGGTGAGCAGAAGATAAAAACCCATGTGGTAATGGGTAATGTGCAGCAGCAACTTGCCCAGGATCCTGTCCCTGCAGATGGTGCAGCATCCAACAGGTTAATGGCAGCCTGGTCCTATTTTAAACCCAGCAAAGTGCTGCAGCTTGATCCCACTTCATTCCTGTAGAGATATAATCATAGTCTTTAGGAGACGTAATCATAGTATTTATTTAAGAATTAAGTGTGTCTGAAAGTGGCCTAAATTCCCTGTGCCAGAGCTGAGCTGGAGCCTCAGCACCTGACTCTGCACTGCTGGCAGGAGCTGCTCCCTGGCCAGGAGCTCAGGGGGCTGCAGGAAATGTCAAACACCCTGGGAAACAAAGGGAGAGGCAGGTGAGGAGCACAGGGGGATGATCATCCAGAGAAATCCTGCGTTTTCTGATACATCTTTATTTTTATTTCTGATCTGTCTTTATTTACATCTTTACAAGCAGAGGCAGCGCAGCAGGAATCCAGCACGGATGGGGATAGAAGAAGCACAGTTTGAGGCATTTCTATGAGAGGAGGGGAAGGAAAAACCTCACAAAAAAACACATAAAAACCTCACAAACCAGCATCACTTTCCAAAGACAAGACAGAGCTTGGATGCCAAGAGATCAGATCCCCCTGAGCTGCCTCAAGGTCCCATGGCAGTTACTGAGCAGGGAGGGAGACCCACAGCATTTTACAAACCAACACTTCCCATGTGTAAACCTCTGCATAAAATTAAAATTTTCCTATTGCACCTCAGTGTAGTAGAGAAGAGCTCACAGGTGTCTTCACAAGCAGTTACTGCCTCTCTGTTCTGGCCTCTCACTAACCCTCCATATAAAAACTGATTCTGACATTGCCCAAGCTTTAGTGTGAGGAAGAAATATATACAGACATATAGATATGGATAGATGGATATAAATATATCTATATATCTAGATAGATATATATAAATATATATAAATATATAGAGATAAATAGAGATATAGAGATGATAGATTGATAGATAGATAGATAGATAGATTAGACATATAGATAAATAAGATACCTTTATTGTATCAGTAAAAGCTGTGTAGTGTCCAGAAATACAGAGTGGGCAGCTGGCTGTTGGCAACACAGGAATTAAACAGCCAAAACACCCAGATAAAATAGATTTTTAAAGCAACACGTGCTGCAGGAGCTTTGGCAGCTGCATCCTCCTGCAGGGAGGTTGGGCACTGGTTCAGTACCAAGCTCAGGGTGCCCAGGGCTGGGGCTGGGCCCTGTGCTCCCCATCCATGCAGGAAAGCTCCATGGGCAGCAGCAGCTCCCCTGCCCTGGCACCACCAGCCCTTGGCAGGTTCCCATTGCCCCCCACACCCCTGACCCTGTCACTTCTTGAAGAACTTCTTGTTGAGGAGGAAGATGAGCAGGTTGACGTTGACCTTGGCCTTGTGGAACATCTTCATGACTGCTACACCCTCGTACTGCAGCTGCAGCAGGTCCTGTGGGAGAGGGGATGTCACTGCCACTGCCACTGTGCCCAGCCAGGGGAGCCCTCCTGGTGCCCAGCCAGAGTCAAAAACACCTGTGCCTTTGATTTTAACCCATGGAGAAAATTACCAACTTCATGAAGATCTACAAGCCACGAGAGTTTAGGAAGAATGCTAGTTAGTTTGTTACAGGGTGAAAAAGTAAAACTTTGGGGTTTTTAGAATGGGGGTTCAGAAGCCAAGATGGAGGGATTTGGGTGTGCTTTGTCTTTCTTCTTTCTTCTTCTTGGCCTCCATCTTCTGGGTGATGGTGGCACTTTGGGATTGGTTTAGAGTAGAAACTCACTGTCTAACAGAGGGGATAGGTATTGGGAAATTATTGGGAAAAAATTATTATTGGGAAATTTTTAGGTATTGGGTAATTGTCCTTCTTCTTTCTTCTTCTTGGCCTCCATGTTCTGGGTGATGGTGGCACTTTGGGATTGGTTTCGAGTATTGGTTTCACTTATGTCTAACATAAGTGATAGGTATTGGGAAATTATTGTGAATTATTGGGAAATTATTGTGAGCCAACCACAGCTTCATAGCAATTGTAGAAGAATCCACCCCACTCACCAACTCTGAAAGCTGCTCCTCTCTAGTATCATCCTAATCATTAAGAAGCTGTGAACCAGCATTAGCCTTTTAAGCTAAAGAAAGAGGGCTCCCCCCCTCCTCAACTAAACCCTAGCCCCTGATTTTTTATCCTGTACATGTCATTTTTAGTATAAAAAGATAACACTGCCTCTGGGGCAGTCAGTGTGCCAGGGACTGACTTACCAGCCAGACCTCAGCAGGTCAGAAAAGGAATGTTATTATAGATAACAGAGAATAAACAACCTTGAAAAGCACAGCCAAAGAATCCTGACTCCTTCAATCTCAAGGCTGGGAAAAAGAGACTTTTTAACACCTCGGGGTCATCTCGAGCACAGAAACCCTGAGAGGTTTGCAGTGGGGGCTGCCCAGCTCAAGGCAGGGCAGTCCCCACAAGAGCTGCAGGTGTGGGGACAGCACCCAGCCCCACATACCCTGGCTGTCCCCATCTCTGGGAGCCCCAGAAGCTGCAGGACAGGCTCCCCACCTGGTAGTGCAGCTGGAAGTCCTCCATGTCGATCCCCATGAATTTGGCTTTCACCTGGAACCTCCCCGATTCCTCACAGGGGATGATGTCAAAAACCACGTTCTTGAGCCTGAGAAGACAGAGCCACTCACTACCAAAAGGGGCTTTAACACAGCCAGGACCAGGTCACCCACCCAGTGCATCAGCACAGCAGCCAGAGCAGACCCACAGCCCAAACCCCACTGCAAATCCCAATTTTCCTGCGTTCTGCACAAAACAACTTGTCCCACATGGCAGGACAACAGTGGCCCACGTGCATCCTCCTCCTCAGTTATTTTCCTCTACCTGCCCAAGTTTTCATAGAATCATGGAATATCCTGGATCAGAAGGGACCCACAAGGATCTCTGGGTGCATCAAGTCCAACTCCTGGCCCTGCACTGAGTAACCCCAAGCAGGAGCTGCTCCTCTGGGGCAGGGTCACTCACTGGCTGGGTGGCAGGTCCTGGATCTCCAGCAGCACCCCCTTGTCCCACAGCTGGGCTGCTGTGTAGTGCAGAGATGGCAGCTTCTTGCTCTTCCCACTGCCCCTGGAAGAGAAGGGAGCACATGCTGAGAGCTCATCTCTGACCCCTTGGATTCCCAACATCTCCAGGGCTCACAACAACCAGAGAGCAATGAAAACAAATAACGGGTTTTTCTAAATTACTGATTTTTGGTAAGGAACCGCACTTGTTGCTGGCTGCCAAGTTGTCAAGGCAGGTCTTGATGTACTGGTTGTAATAATCAATCTGCTCCTCATAAAACAGAGTCTTGGCATCGAGGCCCTCCAGGGTGTGCCTCAGCTTCAGGAGCTCCCTGCGGCGCTGCTGCCGGTGCCGCCGCTGGTTCCGGATGTCCTGGAGAAAACAGCAGCGCCAGAAAACCAACGTTTGTCACGAGGAACTTAACCAGAGCAGCACCCCTGGGGGTTTAGGGGTGATCCCCAGCTCAACATCCCCCAGCACACCTTGGCCAGCTCATCAATGAGCTCCTGGTAGTGGTTGGCAGAGTGCACCAGCCCCAGGCTCTCCAAGCGCCGCAGGTTGCGGGTGACCTTGCGCTTCTTCTCCTCCATGGAGAGCTGGCTGTTGGCAGCCAGGGAGGGGTGGTGCTTCAGCTGGGCAGAGGCCTGGGCATCCCACAGAGCCCGCTGGCACAGGAGGTGCTCATGGGCAGCTTCCTAGGGATGAGAAGGGGTCAGCCTGGAACACAGCTGGAATGGGGTACAGAGATGGAACAAGCGAACTCTGTGGGATTCACATTCTCTGAACCTGAGAGAAGCAAAGAATGATCAAAACAATTCTTATCTCATTTGCTGCGCCTGTGTTGTGCCAAAGTGGAATGCAATATGGAGATTGTTTACCCAAAGTGATGGTGTTTTATTTCCTTGACCAATCTCTGCAAACTGTGTCCTGATGGTTGGTCAGCAGTCGTGAGATTTTGTGCAGTTGAGTGCTTGGTGCAGTTTCAGTTCAGATGTAATGTAATATAGTATAGAATAATACAGTATAATAAACTAATTAATTAGATATCATAGAGTCAGATTAATCATTTCTCCCTGCCACAGGGGTTGCCTTGAATTTACTATTGAACTCCTTCACCCACACTTTGATATGGCCCAGAACAGGTGATTTTTCTGAAAAGCAGAGTCCAGGCACTGCTGGATCACAAGAGCTGTGGCCAGACCTCTGAGAGGAGCAGGGCAGCTTTTTGCTGAGAACTTTTTCACCCTTTGCCCACCAAGTTTTTCTGTTCATCCCTAGCAGCAGCCTCACACATCCCACCTCATGCTCTGAGGCTGGTGTCCGCAGGATGTCTGAGAGGGAATCTCCTGCTTGGCACTGGATCAAATCCACCAGCATCTGCTTGGTGCTAGAGAGCAGAGGGAGATGTCAGGCATCTGCTCCAGACCATCACCCTCCACCCAATATTCAGTTGCCTCCCAAGGGTTTCTTGCCCTCCTGAAGCATCCCAGCCCCCAGGACCCTTCTGATGCCCCCAGAGCCCAAACTCACCTCAGCAGCAGGCTCCTGGTGTCACTCTCCTCGCTGTTGGCCACTGGCACCAGCTTGTTGGTGAGGGTGAGGGAGATCTCTGTTCTGCTGAGCTGGGAGAGCTGCTCAGCACTGCTGTCTCCCAGGCTGGCAACACTCTCCCCTGTGAGGGCACAGAGAGCCCTGCTAGCTCTCTTGGGCTCTAGAGGGCTGGTTTTCCATGCCCAAAGCAATCCAGCTCAAGCTTTGTGCAAGGAAAGGGTGTCCAGGTCCACCCTCCTCCCAACCAGGTCCCAGAATCCAACCTACCAAGCAGGGACTGCACTGTAGGAAGCTCACCAAGATCCTCCAGGAGCTCGTGCAGGGGGTCACTGGGGTGTGATGTGATGGAGTCCTGGTGCTCGAGCAGGAGCTGGACAGTGCAAGGGATGAATCAGTGGCAAGGGGGATGCAAATGGAGAGTGAGGGAGTGTCACCCTGGTTTTTTAAGATTTTCTAAGCCTTCTGATGTTGACATTCTTGTAGGGAACTTTCTCACCCACTTTCTGTAAACAACTCATTATTTTGCATTCCTTTATGGAGGAGGAGAGAGTTGATGGACTGTTGGTTTGACCAGTGTCATTGGAGAGGTTTCACTGTCACCCTCCAACCCACTGTCACCTTTGTAAAACTATAAATACTGGAGTCAGAAAATAAACTTCCCTTTTTTCCTTCACCTTGAGAACAGCGGTGTGCGCTTGTGTTCTTTCGTGTCCTATAGCAACAAGGGAGGGCCACCCTTCACACCCAAGAGGGGATGGAGAAGATCTGAGGTTTGTAAAAGGACAAACCTGCAGAATCTAGGTTATTTCCTTGCTTAGAAGAGAAAAAAAGGGTCAGAAAGAGGGAAGCTGTGCCGGGGGTGGAATAGAGAAGAATGGGAGGAAACTCAGCAGAAAGCCCAGGGGGTGGGAGCAGAGGAAACAGAGCTTGCCATGAGCTTCATGCCCTGACCTTGTGCGTGTTGATGAGCTCCCCCACAGTGATGTAGATGACTGGTTTGGCCACTGCCACCATCTCTGAGTACTCATCCATGTCAAACCTCTCCTCAGGCTCAGGGACGCAGCAGGCAGCAGAGATGAACCTCCTGCAGGGAGAGACCCCTTTGCTCAGCCCCAAACCCCTACCACGGGCTCCTAGGCACCCTCCCAGCCCACCAGCAGCACCTGAACTTGCTGTGGGTGTGCTCCAGGTAGCGGTTGAGCCCGCAGAGGTGGGCACTGTCCCCCTGGAAGGCCCTGTGGGCGGCGGCGTGCTGCAGCACCTTGGCGATGGAGCCCAGGCTGCGGCGCTGCTCGGGCCGCAGGGCCGCCCCGGCGGACACGTCCACGATGTCAAAGCCATCAGGGGCCACCACTGCTGGGTTCATGAAGCGGTAGTAGAGCAGGTTCCCCACGATCTAGGATGTGAGACAGGCTGGGGAGCATTTGGGTTGGGGCCCGAGGAGGTGACACCTCAGCAGGGAAGGATGTTTCATCCTTGCTCTGCGTGGTAGGACCCTCCTGGAAGAGATGGCAGTGCAGGGGAAAAGCCCACCCGTGGCATTTCCTTAGGGGCTCAAGGAAAATGTTGAGTTGGAGGTGTTTTTAAGTCAAGAGGACCTTTGGTGACCTTTCATATACAGACACAGCTGAACCCCACCAAACCCTGCAGGTGCCCCAGCCCCATGGTACCTTATCAACCTCCTCTGCTGGGGCCTTGGGGAATTTCTCAACCAAGGACATCCTCAGGATTTTGGCCATGTAGCGCATCCCATAGCTGAGGACAGGTAGGGAGAGGACCATCAGCATGTGGGTCCACCCTGATGACCCAGTCCTACAACCCATCATGCAAGAAGCAGCAAACCCCCAGCCCTGGGGTGATGGAGAAGCCCAGAGGTAGGATTGGCAGCTACAGCACCCCTCAGCTCCTTCCCCCCACTCTGCTGCCAACCCAGGCATCTCTGGAGGAGGCCTTCATCCTCTGAGATGACCACAAAGCTGGCATGCATCTCAATGTCAGCAGTAAACTGCCCAGAAATGGAGCAGAACAACAAGCCAGCCCATGAGGCACTGCTGATACTTGGGGTTCCCCGTGCTGGCAGTGCAGTAACTCAGTCCTGCAGCAGCAAAGGGGCCAGGAAGCCCCCCCATAACCCAACCTCCTTTCTAAGGCCTTGTTGGAGACACCTTAGAGCCAAGAGCACTCCTGGGGCGGGCACAGAAGCCATGGGGATACTCACGGGATCTTGTCCACAGAAGAGGTGATGGCAGAGACAAACTTGTCTGTTACTGCCAGGAGATTGC
>WBNP01001590.1:68065-84274 GCA_013401095.1 Passerina amoena | reverse complement strand
GGCTTCTCCCAGAGCTGCTCTCCATCCCTTCATCCCCAGCCTGGATTGATCCTGGGGGTTGCAGCACCTGCCCTCACTCTTATTAAACTTCCTACAGATCATTCCAGAAGAAGGTTTTCAGTGCCCACATCCTGGAGAGACCACAAGGAATTCAGTTCCTAGACTTGACTACCCTTCTAACCCAAACCATTCTCTACACAAAGAACGTGACATTTGGGTATTTTGGAGAAGGCTGGGGACCTCCAGGAGAACGTGGTGTGGCTGCCAGGGGGGTTGGTTATTTCCAACCAGGATTGGTGCTGAGCAGTTTGCAGGAGCGAGGATCCCGGTGCCGCATACGGTGCTTGCTTTAGTTAAATGCAAACCGGCAATCTCTGCCTTCACATGTGACAATTGCCATGCGATTTCTGTCTCATTAAGCTCTGAAATGTAAAACAAATGGGATTTATGCGGCTGCTGCTCGGCATTCTCACACGGAGTCAAGTCTTGCCTTTAGTGGCTCTTCAGTCTTATCACTGCCTTATCTCAGTACCTGGTGCTCCCCCACCTCGGGCTGAAACAGCAGAGCAGACAGACCAGGGGCAGATGTAGCACACAAATCCTCCTGTTTCCCCCCCAGGTTGTGATACCACCTCTCATGGATGTCACACGAGCCTTCCGTGCCTCAGTTCCCCCCACGTGCCACTGTCAGATCCACTCGGCTCATTCAGATTCCAGCCCACCAATCCAGCGTGTTTATTTACAGCACTGTGCATGGAATAACAATCTCTGAAACGCAGCTCTTTGTAAGGCTGGCAGGAGAAATTGTACAGGCAGCATTTGGGAGGTATTTTGGAGAGCATGGACCATCAGTGAAGTGCTTTTCCACACACAAGCCATGAAAATTTAAAGGCTCTTTACAGAGCATTTGATTCCAGCAATCATTCCCAGGGGTACAGGAGTACTGTAGACTCAGCATTTGGGTGATTTCACTGGTGCCACTGGTGCCAGGCTGGCCTGGCTGATGCTCAGGACATGAAGCTTTATGACCACGGGGGTCCAGGGCCATGACTCTGATCCTTTTCTTCCTGCTACAAAGATCAACCAGCCCCCAGTGCTCCACAGACTGGCAGCACCAACAAGGATGCTCTGAGATCCAGAGCATCTAGAGCAGCATGACTGGTCACTGAGTGTCCTGCAGATGTCAGAGAATCATGGAATTGTTATGACTGGAAAGGTCTTTAGGACATCAAGTCCAACGGTCAAGTCAAGGGGATTCATTTAAACCACATCATTTGGGATTCCCCATCCCTGGAAGTGTTCAGGGCCAGCTTGGACAGGGCTCAGAGCAATCTTGTCTGGGGGAAGGTGTCTGTGTCTGTGGCAGGGAGTGGAACTGGGTGGGCTTTATGGTCTCTTCCAAATCAAACCCTTCTGGGGTTGCATAGAAAACTGCTGGAGAGCACGAGCCTGCACTTGGGGCAGCCCAGCTTAATGCTGAATTTTGCTGAGAGCAGCTCAGTTTTGGGTGCCCAAGTGGCCACCTTGAGAGGTGTGACCTTTACTCAGAGCACCCAGCAAGTGCCCAAACCACCAGGAATTAGGCACCCAGAGGCAGAACATCCCCAAGCTCTGGCTGCTCTTGGCTCCTCCAGCCTTGCCCAAGGGTGCTCAAGGAGCCAGAAATGGGACAAGGACCCAACCCCAGCTCCACACACCCTGCTGCCCCAAGGGCATCTCCCCAGCCCACAGAACATTGTCACCTCGGGCACAAAACACCCGGCCAGCAGCAGAGCCAGCGTGCCAGGAATTGTAAAGCCAGAGCACAAAGCGGCACAGGAGGAGACGGGTTCTGGAGCGCCTGGAAAACCGGGGAGGAACACAACAGCAGGGAGGAGCTTTCAATGGGAAGCACAAAGCCAGGTGTTGTTCAGCAAAGCCCCGCTCTGCACGCTCAGGAGGAGAGCCTTGGACAAAAGCAAGAGCTCCCACTGATGCCATTGTCGAGCTCATAGAGACGAGATTTCTCTGGAAGAAAAGCAGCCCTGCAACAGTTATTTATTGCCACAAAAACATCTTCCTCCTCAGCTTTTGTTGGTGCAACACAGACCACGTGTGGCTCCAGCCAGGGAAAGAAAAGCTACCAACAGGATCAAGGAAGGCTGAGATTAATCTGGTTTAACATAGATAAAAAACCAACTCGAGCAATCAGTTTTAAAATTAATATTAAAGTTGTAAGTCACCTTTGACTATATTAAAATACAAACTGGAGCACACAATAAGCCCCAAATAAGCCCCACTGGCAGTCAGAACAGCTCCCTTATCAACCTCTAACATCCTCTATAAAATAATAACTGGAAGCCAGACTGCTCTGAGAGAAACTCCCTCTCCTGGGGCATGGTGATGTGACCCAATTCCTGCTGCCATTTCAGGAGCCCTGGCTTGGCCAGTGCTCCCTGTGCCAGCCAGGAGCTCAGCTGCAGCAGGAGTCACTGGGGAGGGAGAGCTGGCATGGAAAGGCTGGGCACAGAGCTGTGCCCTGGGTGTGTCTGTGGGGCACAAAGGGACTCCGTGCTGCAACTCACAGGCTCTGGTGTCTTCCTCCCCCTCCCAGTAATGCTGTGGGGTTTTGGGAACTGATTTTCTCCCAGCCCTTGGCTTCTCCTTCTCAACATTTCCAAACTCTCTTCACTACTGCTTTGCAAGAGGCTGGGAGGCTCCTGTTGAGGGAGCACAGTGTGGGTGGAGCAGGGCAGCACCAAGGGAAGCAGGGGATGGATGGACAGCACAGCCCATGGCCCATGCCAGGGGCAGGTGCCCAAGGACACCAGCAATAACAGCCCCATAACAGAGAGGAGGAGCACAGGGAGCTGTGGGCAGCACCCCAAAGTCAAGCAGAGAACGGGGGACAGGCTCTGGTTCTTCTGCCCTGGACCTCTGCAGTCACCATCAGTGCTCGAGCTGGCTGCACCCAAGCCTAGCACAGAAATGTCTCACCCACACCCAGTGGGCACTGGGATGACCCAAAGGGGCATCTCTGGGTAGTTCAGGGGGCTGGAACTGTTGATCTCCCCACAGGGTGCCCACCAGAGCCCACCAGCCTCACCTGCTCAGGCACAGGGGGCAAATGGCTCTTGGGACACAACTGAGGCTCCTTGTGCTGCCACAGAGCTCTGTCACCAGGACAGCTGCAGGAGCTGCTCCCCAACACACGGCTGCCTGCTTGAGAGGGCTCCAAATAAATAAATAAAGCCACTGCCTCATTAGCATGCAAATGTATTCAAGCCCCATTTCAATTTGAATTCTATGCATACGATCAGAGTGCAAAATGCAAATCATACAAATGCACCCATAGGAAGAAACAAGCAGGAACTCTGCACAAAGGGATTAGGGCCAGGCTACTTCCCTCAGAAGATTCCAGCACTGGGGGGCTCTTGTTGGGGAGGATCCTTTAATGGGCACCAGTCACGCTGCACTGAGCTTTGTTGCAAACACTTGGAAAACATCCTGACTCCAAACACTTGGAAAAGCATCCTGACCCTGGCTCTGGAGCAATGGCTGGCTGGAAACTGGCTCAGGGAGAGGAGGGGAGGGTGGACAGACAGACACCAAGAGGAGCTGTAGTCTCAGCCCTCACAGCCAAGGGTTTCTCCAAGGGACCTGCACCTGTTCAGATTGGCCTGAGAGAGCAAAGGTGTCCCCAGTGCTCTTTAGCAGCCCCCAAAAGGCAGCATTAGCCAGGTCCACCCACCAAGCCAGGGAAATGGGTCAGGACAGCCAGGAAGGGGCAGCAAGGGGCGTCTCAAGCAGCAGAGACCATCAGGAAGAGGGTCACCCCCACTGTCCCCATCTCAGTGACAAGCGAGGTGATGCTCCCCCAGCCTACCCCACCTCTCCTTCCCATGCAGATTTGGCTGGGAAGGCTCTGCAAGGTGTGGGGGGAAAGACAGAAGCCCAGCTTGGAAGGTCCTCTGCAGACCAAGGTCAGCTCAAGAGACCCCCAATGAACCTGATTGTAGCTGAGTAAGGCTGAGCTCTGCTCCAGCATAAGCCCCAGGCCCTTTGTCCAGGCTCCCAGGCCCAGCAGGCGGTGGTGTGGGAGATCCTGCTCCCAGGGACACTCCAAGCCCAGGCAGAGCAGATGGGAGGCTGTGCATGTTCATCTCTCCCTCCTACGTGTGTGAAATTCTCAACCCACCATTATCGTATTACATTTTCATTTTAAAGTAAATATCTGTTTTCAATTAGTACTTACCGTGAGGGGCATGCATCACTGAGAACACTTATTTCTCTTCCTTTCATTATTAGATTAGGAGTTGCTCAAGTTTAACCACATTTAGCAGCAGCAGACACCCAACTGCTCTGCAGACACTAATCCCCTTCCCATCTCCACCCCCACCAAGGTCCCAATCCAGCTGCTGCAGCCTCCCTGCCAAGGCTCCAAACTAAGGTGTGGCATGAGCCTGGTGCAGCCCTGGCCGACCTTCCCGAGCCCATCCACCAGCTCCCTGCACATCCTCCCTCCAGGCTCTTACATTTCCATCGCTTTTCCTTCATTCACAAAGTCTGACCCTCTGGCCATGCCATCTGTGTAGCAACAAGGGCCACATGGACTCCCCCAGGGTTACAAGAAGTGAATAAAACCTGGAGCAGAGCTGCCCCAAAGCTCACAAATACAACCAGAAGCACAGAGGGGATCAGCCATTTCTGGCACTCCACCTGCTCATTCAGTCGTGTGTTAGCACTTGGCCCCCCAGTATCCTTCCCAAGTCTCCCACTCCTCGCCTTCCCCAAGGGAGAAAAGCCCTTCCTCAGAGTGGGATCACCCAATATTCTTCCTACTCCTGATATTTCCCCAGTAAGGAAAGCCCTTCCTCCCAGTAGGATCACCCAGTATTCTTCCCAAGTCTCCCATTCCTGATCCTCTCCCAGTAAGGAAAGCCTTTCCTCCCAGTAGGATCATCCAATATTCTTCCCAAGTCTCCTACTCCTCATCTTCCTCAAGGGAGGAAACCCTTCCTCCCAGTGGGATCACCCAGTATTCTTCCCAAGTCTCCCATTCCTGATCCTCTCCCAGTAAGGAAAGCCTTTCCTCCCAGTAGGATCACCCAGTATTCTTTCTAAGTCTCCCACTCCTCATCTTCCTCAAGGGAGGAAAGTTCTTCCTCCCAATGGGATCACCCAATATTCTTCCCACTCCTGATATTTCCCCAGTAAGGAAAGCCCTTCCTCCCAGTGGGATCACCCAATATCCTTCCCAGGTTTCCCACTCCTGATCCTTCCCCAGGGAGGAAAGCCCTTCCTGCAGTGAGCTCATCCCAAGCTCTCCCTGCTCAGCCCTTGGTGAGAGCACTCTAAGTATAATAGTACTATTATACCTTGCTCATTATGCCTCGTTTTTATTACCTGGCCTCATTAAGTTAAGAAGCCTCTGTAATTTAACTGCATCTCTTGGTCTCCGCACGGGGGCTCCAGCTGTGCCTGTCGTCAATCACTTTATTAAAAACACAGGACAAAAATTACAATTATCCCCATTACTGCCCATCAATCTCTTCAATTGCCTCTTAGGTCCTTTCTTTACCTGCTCAATGCACCAGTGCCAGACTGATATCATTGGCACCCTCAGAGTCTTTCCATATTTCCAATAATTAGGGGCTGGTTTTAAGGTGCTTTCAGAGCTGTGCAAGTGAGGCAGATGCTGGCCCACGATGGCCTCATGATGCAAAGCAGAACAGGCAATAAAAGCACGCAAGCAGACCAAGAGAAATAAACTGTGTTAGACAATAAAACCTAATTTTATCAAACCCAACACAAGATGCTTTACAGACACACAGATCAGATTAACACTGGTTTAGAATTCAATATACTGTGACAAATTGGGATGTTCAGAGAGCCACCACGGTGGCTCACTGGCCAGGCCAAAGGCAAGAAGAGACCTGAAATCCATTTCCAAGTCCCAGAGAAAAACCAGCAATCAGCAGACAAATGATTTTTACAGCAGTTTCCCCTTCACCCACCACAGGGATACTCAACATCCTTTGTGCAAAAAACCCTTCCTACACTCCATGTTAAATTTTCAGATATCAAAACGTGATATTTTGCCAAGTCTACTTCCAAGTCTTCAATCCCTAACTCTTGGATGTTTCCTGCTCTACAAGTTTCAGAAGTTCAACTTTTCTTCCTGATTTTGAACAAGATGCTCCCACTGGGACAACAACTCTGATCTGCTGGAGTCAGCAGAAACTTGCAGGGGTTAAGAGCACTGCACAGATTTCTGTCTATCCTTGGGATAAAGCCAAACCACGGGGAGAAACCTCCCTGCTGCAGGGAAAAATCACTGTGCTGGATGAAAGGTTGGCTCCAACCTCCCCTGCAAAGACATCACCAAGGGACATCAACCCCTTGGCACTCGCTCCTGGTGCTTTTCCTTGAGATGTTTCACTCTTCCCCACCACTCCTACTCCTCCCCAGGGAAAATCAGCCTTCCTTGAGCACTTCCCCTCCTGATTTGCTTCCAACACAGAGAGAGTGAACAGAGGCAGTCTGGGGAGACCAGAGGAAGCTGCACAGAGATGCTGCCCAGGTGTGGCAGACACCACCTTGCTGCAGTCAGGAGGGGAGGAGGGTGAGGGGTGGCAGCTCTCTTGAGGCACAGCATCCTTGGGAGCAGATCAGCATGGAACTGTGACAATGTGAACAGCCTGGAATGCTCTGGCTCTGCCTTTCCAGCCAGCCCTCTTGATGAGAGAGAGCTTTGAGGATTTCAAAGGGCGCCGTGTTCCCCGGTTTATCACAAGTGTCTATCTTAAACCAACATTATCATTTTAAGCATGACCGGAGCAAGAGGAATCTTCAGCAGGCGCTGCTGCCTCGGGAGAGAGACACAGAGACAGAAAAGACCCCTCAGACTCACAACCCCGTGCAGACCCCGACACAGCCAGCCCAAGAGCTGTGCTGCTGCCATCAGCGCAGATCTGTCAGCAGGGACATGTACACTGCTCCAGGCTTGACAGAAAAGACATTTCTGCTCTGCCATGAAATTCCTCCTGCTGCCCTTTCCAGAGTGCTACAGCTCCACTTTGGTGCCACCCCGGTGGAGGGGAACGGATGTTTTCCAAGGGGTGGCAGGTGACAGAGACAGCCACCTCCTCCCAAAATGCTCCCTACAGCCACTGCCAGGCCAAACACACTGGCAGGGAGGGAGAGAGCAGCCCTGGGGTGACACCCACCCCAACACCCAAACCATGAACACACAGCCTGTGTGTACCAAAAATGCCCAGAAAACCTTCTCCCTCACTAAAGCAAGAGCAGATGACCATGGCCAGGGTGTGGGGCTGGACTGGGACAATTTAGAGGCTGAGCTGGGATGCAGAGCTTGTCCAAGTGCACATAGACCAGGGTTTGAGCACATAAAGGCTGAGGGACAGCAGGACTGAAGATGTTCCCCTGGTCCCTGGTGGGGAAGTTCCCGAGCAGCCCAAACCAGCAGTGCTGTCTCCCAGGTACAGAGAGAAGACCCTGCCTTGCTCCCTGGCAATTCCCATTACTAGAAGGGCCAATAAAGGAAATCACAAGAAATCTACCATCAGTAAGTCAAGCTTCAGCTTAGACAGAAAGAGTTAATTTACAGCCACTCCAAGCTTTGATATCTTAAACCTTTTCAGTGTCTGGACAAGATGAGGAATAAGCACAGACAGTGTCAGACTCTGTGATCGGGAGGACAAAACGCTGCAAACAGCTGTGCCTAATTTTAGCATCTGTTGGTTCTGTTTCTCAGGCACTTGTGGAGGATGGGGGGTGGCCCCGTCACTCCTGGCTTATTAAAGACACAGCCAGAAGGAAAAGAGGTGAGTGTTGAATCACACTC
Source organism: Passerina amoena (assembly GCA_013401095.1). Taxonomy (NCBI): domain Eukaryota; kingdom Metazoa; phylum Chordata; class Aves; order Passeriformes; family Cardinalidae; genus Passerina; species Passerina amoena. Next base: position 76,428 of record WBNP01001590.1, on the reverse strand, counting down.
CGGGGATTAGCTCAGGGGAGGGAGCAAGAGCAGACCAGGAGCAGCAGCCATTCCCTGCTGCAGGGCATCCCACAGGATGCACAGAGGGGTGGAACTGCTCATGGAGGGGAGAGACCCCTTGGGTGCATTTATTGCTGTGGGGGGCTCAGGGTTGGGTCAGACAGCCCCAAGTCCCCTCCTGTGACCATGTTCACAGGGGTCCAAGGATGAGGGAAGGGATGAGGATCTGACTCCATGTTTAGAAGGCTTCATTTATTATTTTATGATATATATTATATTAAAACTATACTGAAAGAATAGAAGAAAGGATTTCATCAGCAGGCTAGCTAAGAATAGAAAAAGAAAGAATGAAAAACAAAGGCTTGTGTGTCGGACAGTCCAAGCCAGCTGGGCTGTGATTGGCCATTAATTAGAAACAACCACATGAAGCCAATCCCAGATGCACCTGTTGCATTCCACAGCAGCAGATAACCATTGTTTATATTTTGTTCCTGAGGCCTCAGCTTCTCAGGAGAAAAATCCTAAGGAAAGGATTTTGCATAGAAGATGTCTGTGAGACCCTCCCACACCCCGGCCCTTCCTCCTGCGGAGCAGCCCACGGCACTCACACTCGGTGTGCTCCAGACAGGGTCACCTCAAGTGTCCAACCCCGCGCTGGGGTGGCACCTTCAGAGGGTCCCCAGCTCTCCTCCCAGCCCAGCACTCAAACAGCCTCTCCATTCCGAGGGCACGGCCCCAGCTGCTGACCCCAGGCCAGGCGTGGTGCCCTCAGCAGCCCCGGAGCGCAGCGGTCACCTTGTCCCTTTGCGAGGAGGTGACACGGGCAGGTGCGAGCGGAGCGCTCGGCTCCTCCATGCGAGCGCGGCTGCTGCCACCGCCAGGCTGAACGGCAACACTGAGGGTGAGACCTGCCCAGCTCCGCCAGGTGACCGGGACCAGGGCCAGGACACTCGGGCATCCCCTCCAGGTGACCGGGATCGGGGTCAGAACACTCGGGCATCCCCTCCAGGTGACCGGGTTCAGGCCACAACACTCCGGCATTCCCTCCAGGTGACATGTTCGGGGCCAGGACACTCCGGTATTCCCTCCAGGTGACTGGGATCGGAGTCAGAACCCTCGGGCATTCCCTCCAGGTGACCCGGTTCGGGCCAGAACCCTCGGGCATTCCCTCCCCGTGCACCGCCGGCGCTCCGGGGACATCCCCGTGTCCTGCGCTGCTCCTCCAGCGCTGGAACTGCGTGGGTGAGGAGGCGAAAATCATCGGGAAAGCTGCGGCTGGGACACGGCAGGGACAGGCGCTAAACGCACACGCTCCGAGGGGAAGCAGTGCTCGCAGGGTGGAGGCAGCCGCAGACATCAGAGGAGCTGATAAGGCTCGTGTGAGTGATAACGATTTTGTCTCCAGTTATTTTTGTGCAGCTGGGAACAAGTGGCTGCAGTCAGCGCCTTGCCAGCTGGGGAGAGAGCAGCGGTTCTGCAGGGTTGGGATGGAAGCACAGCCAGCTCAGCCCCCACCACGCTCCCTGGGTTTTCTCCTCGCTGGCAGAACTTGTCACAGCCTGACCGAGACAGCACCGAGTGACACCTCAGGGTGACAGGTGAAGATGCAAAGTGAGGAGTGGGAAAGAGCAGGGCTTTCCTGCAGACACAGCTTGAGGGAAAGATTCAAGCCTTGGCTGCCTCAGCATGGGCTGGCTGGGTTTAAATCCCTTTAGAGAAGCCAGAGGCCTTTTCCTGCCGCGCAGAGAAACTCTCACCCAACACCTGAAGGCAGAGCAGCCAGAGGTGACCATCTCCCTGCAGGCCCCACAGCGCTGCCAGCATGGACCAGTGCCACCCTTTCCTCATCTCTGTGGCTTTGGGAAGCCTTGAGCTGGAGGTGAATCAGGGCTCACGGTTTGTCACACAGCAGTGACAGCTGAGCCTCATCCTTGGCCTCACCAGCTGCAGCCAGCAGCTCCCAGTTAGCACTGGGAAAGGCAGGGGCAGATCCAGCTGAGCACTGGGCATCTGGGCAGATCTGCAGGAGGGTCCTGCTCCTCCTGGGCCAGCAGCCTCACCAGACCCGGCCAATATTGGCCAAACCATGTTCTCATCTTTGATTTGCAGCCAGCACCAAAGAAAGAGCAGGCCTGGTTGTCCAGAAGGAAGGAAGCTCCATGCACCTTTCTGCATTCTACACCATAGAATCAGAATGGTTTGGGGTGAGATGCTTCTCATTCCACCCCCTGCCATGGCCAGGGATGACATTCACTATCCCAGGTTGCTCAGGCTCCCATCCACCCTGGCACTCCCAGGGACAGGGCACAGCTCCTCTGCGCCAGGGCCTCGCCACCCTCACAGGGAAGGAGGATTCCTTCTCATCATCAGCTACCCCTGCTCTAAGCAGCTTCTGCACCTCACCTGTCTCCACATCCCCTCCTGATCCAGGGGCTTCAGATCCATCCAAAGCAGCTCCTTCCATCCCACTTTTTCCAGAGACTCTCAAAATCCCTGCTGTTGTTCCTGCCGTGCTGGCCATTATGCAAGTTCGGCTGTCTTAACTCGCTGCTGAGCATACAAGTGGGGCTGACATTTATTTAATCCTCATAGTAATGTTGACTGTGTACTTACTGAAACACCTCATGCTTATGGAAGACATTTGTTTCCAAGCAGCTTATGCTAAATTGCAGTGATATAAAGGAAACACTTATCCAATATTGACATTCACTGACTGGCAGCAGACTGCTTGAATACTCATTTATGCTGGGGGTGGGAGGGGGACGGGACAACAGACACCTGAGAGGGAATCAGGCATTTCCCTGCTGACCTTTTAACGAGTTAGGTGATATAAGGTTAATGATAACCTGCCCAAAATGCAAGGTGGGACTCCAAACCCTGTGGCTTCTTCCACTCACTTATATTCCGTACTTATATAGGGCCCACAGCGCAAAGATTGATGCTCATCCATGGGGAAGTTTGAGGAGCTCATCCCTTCCACCATCAGTGCATATTTCATAATTAGCAGTGTGTGTCCTGCTGGGCACAGCTCCTCAGAAAAACCACATTATTGGACATTTGTTCCATTATTTCCCCTCCCACAGCGTTGGGGTTGCTCACCCAGAAGGCTCCAGAAACGTTCAGGAGGTGCTGCTGCATCCTCCCAGACCCGGCCCAGCCAGGCAGGGCGTTCACCACTGCCTTAGCCTCATATTGAGCATGACAGCCCCAGAGCCCAGAACATAAATCCAGCAGCCCTTAGGAGGTGAATTAGCCACCACACGACCACACACATGTGAAACCTGCGAGGCAATTCCACCCAACGCAAAGTAATTGCAAACAAAAGACAGCATCTATTATCCGAGTTGAAAGTCTGACCGTGCCTGCATCAATGGTTAATGAGCAGCAGTTATGGCAAAGCCCTCAAAAACCAATTACATCCTGCTCCACCCCAAATGCAGCAGACCAAGAGCTGCTGTAGCTTTTGTTGCGAGTGGGGGCGTTGAATGAACACATTAAGACAAGATCTTATCCCCAAGTTAGCATCTGAATTTAACAATGCGAGTGTTCCACCTCCCACTTCCCCAGCATGTGACACTACCCGAGGCAGGACGCCCAGAGCCCATCGCTCACAGGCACTAAAAGCACATTTAGATTTTAAGCTGTTTAATGCAAGTCGGTAAAAGGAAGAGCCATGTAACAGCCAAGTGACCTCCAGCTCCTTTGCTCCACTTTGGAGGCTGCTGCTGCCACCGGGGAAAGGCAAACACTTGAGTGTGGGTCTTGCCAGCGAGGCAATGAATAAACAGGCTGGGCTCCACTCAAAGGGCATATTGAACCAGGACATCTGTTAGGCCACCGTTTCCAAGACCAAATCCCAGCATTTTCTCTCTGTCCTACCACAAGGCACAATTCAGAAATGGATACTTTCCTCTTCCCCCTTGAGCAGTCTGGAGTACAGATGTGCCATGAGGTGCAGTGGAGGAATGGAAACTCCCCGAGATCTGAGCAGCACCAGGATCCTGCTGCTCAACCTTTGCCTGGGAAGACGAGCACAGGTTTTAAACTTTATTTCTTCCCAGCCAAGAAACCCTGCACATCTCCTGGCACGCTTGAAATGAGTACTGGGTTCCCACATCCCTGCAAAAGCCAGGCCATGTGCCAGCCCTGAAGGCAGGGCAGGCTGCCTCAAAAACTCACAGCTCCACCAAAGGCCTTAAATCTCAGCAAATAAGAGACTGATTTACAACCAATTTGTTTCACTACCTATTGATTTATACAATAAGCTTGTACATGGTCACTGTGGCTCTGTCGCTCTCTTTGGCCAGAGGTGGCTCTCAATGAAGCCAAAGGAAAGACTTGTATTGCTCCTGAACAGAAGATAAATTAAGGCCTTCAGCAATTGTTGGTATAAATTTGCTGGGTTTTAAAGTAAATAAATAAATAAATAGAAGCTGTTTAATCCTACTGGAAGGATTCTGGAAGTGATGTAAAGCCAATTCTCCAGCAGCATTTCCATAAAGCCCCCTGCACCCAGCACTGTACAAACTCGCAAAGCCGATCATTAAATCAGAGCTTTGGAGCAGCCACACTCTCCATCACAGGCTGCTCACAGGAAGAAAACAGTTTATTCAAAGCCCTTGATCCTCAGCCAACTCACAACCTAAGGGGCACATTGGCCTCTCCCCCCTTTATTTACAGCTACAAAAGAAAGAAGAGCACGGAGCTTTTTTATCCTGACGTTTGCAGTCCGACTACAGAGTGGCTGGAGCCGGCGACACACGGTGCTGGGAACCTGTCAGGGATTTCTAGGCACGTTCAGACTCCAGTTGGTGTCCCCTAAACCAACAGGAAAGCACAGAAATAATTGACATCAGCCCGAGATGTGCTGTGCATAAACTGCCTGGGCACCTCTGCTTAACCTTGGCAGGGGGAGGCTGGTGGGGACGTGGTGTTAGCTCCGAGGAGGAACATCTGAGGAGGAACATCTGCCCAGCTCCCCTCCCTCTGGCACAGGGCACCTGAGCAAAACCCCAGCTCCTCCCTCCTGTGCTTTTCTGAGAGCTGAAACCTTGCAAGAAAAGCTGATTTGAGCAAAGTCATCAGTGGTCCTCACATGGCTCTCACTGCAGGAGGTGCAGATGGGAGATGGGAAACCTAAATTGTGTTAAAGCAGGTGTTGGAGGAGGCAATTCTGCACCATTCCTTTGGGACAGCTCAGACTGGACCACACCAGTTTTATCTTGAGGCTTATTTCAGTTTCCTCCCCATGCAGCCCAGTTGAGAATGCATTGCCCCTGCCAAGCCTGCGCCTTTCCACCAGCAGCACCTCACAAAGCTCTTTCCAAACCACCTTTGTCTTCTACTCAGCCATTTCCAGTTCACAGAACCACAGAATATCCTGAGGTGTGACCTCTTGGGCTTCAGGAGCTCTTCCTCACCATCATTTTCAAAGCTCACTGGGTGTTTCCACTCCTGGTACTTCCTGAACAGCTCCCAGTGCTGACACTGCCCTGCTGGGCTTAGGGAACAGCCCAACACACTCCCCTGGCCAAGCTGCCCTGCTCTCCACATGGGAGGAGGAATTAACGTGGAACAGGGACCACAGCCACAGATTTCCAGGCTTTTCATTGACAGACTCTTGGCTGTCAGACACAGAAAACCCCCAAATTCCCCAGCTCTGGCACACACACTCCCAGCACCCCAAACGTTGTATTTTTCCTCCCCATCACCCACTAACCACCCCCAAGATGTGAAAATCCTCATCTCTTGGTCCTAATCAGTGTTGGTGGGTGGAATTGGCCTGGTTTCTCTCATCAGCATAATTTCACCCTTCTCCACCTGGGGGCTGCTGCTGAGCCAGTGGGAAGTTGAGCCACTGCTGCTGCTAACAGGCCCCTCTGACAGAAGATTGTAAAGCATTTGCTTCCAGGGAGGAACCAAGTGAACTGTGAAGGAGAAAAACATACCCTGCAACACCCAGAGAACTCGGTATTCATCACCCCGAGGGAAAGCAAACATGCCTCTGGAAAGAGAGCCCCAGACAGGCAGAAATCTTCCCATCCAAGGTAAATTTAAGATGCTGCCAAATCCACCTAGTACAGGTCAGCGAGAGGAGGAGGTGGCTGTAGGTTCATCTTCAGTGCTGCTCTCCCCACAGCCCCAGCTCCCACACTGAGACACCTTCCCCAGTTGTCTCCAGCCTCCCCCAGTTGTTTCCAGCCTCCCCCAGTTTGGCTGGTGCTGCAGCAGGGGAGGGATGGGTGAGTTATTCCCCAGGCAGAAGCAAAGGCAGGCAGATTCATGGCAGCAGCAGTTCCTTCCCACCAAAGGTCCCACACAGCCCATCACCAAAGCCTGGCCCTGGCAGCCTGGAGGGGGTGGAAGAGTGAGTGGTACCAGGGCAAACCAGCCCTGGAGCACCGACCCATCAACTCTCAGAAACAGCCAGCACAGGCTGCTCCAGACCATTTGCAAGGGGGAAAGACAGAAGATGCTCCAGGGAAGACAATTTGTCCTGCCCAGTCCCCTGGAGCAGTGAGCTGTGGGACAGATCCTCCTCCCTCCCAAGCTGAGCCATGCCCAGGTGCAGCACAGCCCCAGACAGGAGCAAAAAGCAGCTTCCTCCTCCTGCCAGCTGCATTGGAAGCCCAAATTCCAGCCTGCACGGGCTGCAGGAACAGCAGGATGCCAGGATATCACCGGGATGCCCATGAAATACAAACCCAAGGGCACAGGTGTACAAATCCCGTGATGGAGAATGTCCTTTTGGGGAGGTTTGGGATAAGGAGATTTTTTGTTAAGTACTGTCCAGACCAGAGATCCCAAGTGAGGTTTATCAGCACAGGTGATCCTCCCAGCCCTGCTGCCCTTGGCTTGGGGAAATTCAATTATGGCAAATCCCTTCAAGCCACTTTGACAAGAAAACACAGCCCTGCCTGCCCCTTGCCCACAAAAAGGAGCTCCTGAAACTCCTGAAGGGCAGAGCCAAGTGATTTAGGTTGTCCCTTGAAATGAGTTTTGGACCACCAGCTCCTCCTGGGCAAGGCAGGGCTGCCCCATGGGTGCCTACACAGCATCCCATCCCCCCTAAAACAGGTAAATGGGGTGTGCCATCCCCACACCTTAGGGACACCTTTGTCACAGCCAGCCAGTGCCACCACATCAGGACACTGCTCGAGGGCAGGCAAACACAACACCTGCTGGAAAATCAGCTTCAGCACTTCCACCCAGGCCTTTCCTGCCCCTCAGCACCGTGTGGCTGCAGGAATCTCGTGCATTAAATCCTGTTAGGGACCCTCTGCACGGTTTCACCCCACGGAAGAGCCACGGCGCTGCCGACGGCGCCTTTGTCGCGCGCGGAGAGCGGCAACTCCACAGAAACACTCCTGGCTCGTCCTGTGGGAGAAACCAGCGGAGAAAACGCTCTGCAAGGCACTCTCTGTGCCTCCTAACCCGGCATGAATAAGCAGGTACCAGCTGCACGATCCTGCAGGAGACAAACCAGCTGAGCTCAGGCAGCAGAGCCGAGGAGCTGCCGTGGCTTCCCAGCGCCAGCGCTATTCAAAAGTGCATTAACCCACATTAAAATCATGGCTGCAAAAGGAAGGAGCCGGGGGAGAACCCAACAAATCCCGCTCACAAACTTCTCCACCCCGCTAGCAAAGTGCCATTTGACCTGCAGGGACTGACAGGGTTCGTGTGAGCAGGGAGGGATGCAAGGAGGCCGAGAGCAGCTTCCAAATCGCTGCCGTGCCCGGCCCCGCCGCTGCCCTGCTGTACCAGGAGAGTTCGGATTTGTTCAGCCAGAAACCCACACGGAGGACACAGTGGGTTTCTTTTGTGCAGCAGCAAAGGCAAATGCAAACACAGCTTTCTCCCCGAAGGAATATTAGTACAAGCAGAGAGCGAGGGGAAGAGAAAAGGGGAAGGGAGGACAGTGTAGGAGCCCAACATCACATCCGAGCCCAGGAAAAGAGGAGGGAAGGATAACCAGGAGCACAGACACCACAAACAAGGCGTCCCTGCTCAGGGAATAGGGTGAAACCCAGCGTATGGTGGGGGATGTTCAGCACTAATGTCTGGCTGAGCAAAAAACCAGCTGCCCGTGGAGAAGCACTACTCTCTCCAAAAGTTTTATCCTTCATTTAATCAACAGATGGACTGGCTGCGTGGGTTTGGGGTTTTTTTATCCCTTTTTCTTTTTTTTCCCAAGCATCCCCAAGCCGTACCCTCACAAAAGCTGGCGTGGGGACCACGGCGGCGTGACACAGATGGGATTTGACACCGGCGTTGGGGGGGATGAGCAGCACAGAGGCGAAGCCGCGGTCTGGCTGCAGCTCAGCGTTCTCCACAGGTGACAGATAGTCCAGGGAGCAGGCACA
>WBNP01001590.1:0-58654 GCA_013401095.1 Passerina amoena | reverse complement strand
TGGAGCTGCCTCTGCTTCTTCTGTATGGATGTGTCACTCTTTACATCACCCACTGCTGTCCCAAATCCCCCTTTTCCCTGCATTTCTCTGCAAAGGAACAGCTTTTCCAAAATGATCCTCCCAAGCCCCAATCATAAACAACATTTTCTCCTTTTTCTTTTTTTTTTTTTTTTTTAAAAAGCCCTTTTTTTTTTTCTTTCTTTTTTTTTTTTTTTTTTTTTTTTTTGGGTGAAAAATATTCCTGGCAGCCCCTCCTGTGTAACCGCCTGCCGCTTCCCCAGCCAACAGCAACGCATTTCATCCCAAATTCAGCTTTCTATTTTCAGGCAAGCGAGCAGGGGGATGAGGAGTTTGCCCTGAAAATGTGTTCAGAGGAGTCAGGCTGCCATATGTGCCTGGAGATGTTCCTCGCCAGCCCCCCGAGCGGGGAATCCTGGCAGGGGCTGTGCCCTTACCCAGGAGCAGGGATTTGGCCAGCTCCTGGAAAAGACAAGAGGGAAGGGTCAGTGGAAGAGGGTCACTTGGGTGGGGAAGGGGTTGCAGCTTGGGATTGAGACCCAAAAGGAGTGGGAGTTTATTCCAGCTCAGCTGCCGGGTGTAATTCCCTCAATCTCCGTGCCTCAGTTTCCCCAGTGCTGTGCATTGCTCTGCAAATTCCATGTAGGGAAATAAGCAGGGAAAATGGCATGGGTGGTGTTCAGAATATGGATAAGACACCAGGAGTTTCTTGTTTCACTCGGGGGATGGAAAATGTGCCTCAATCCCGACACCAACTCTCCACCTCCACTCCCTGGTTGGGAGATGCCTGACCAGGGCTTGGGATGCCCCTTGGACCAGGGCTGTGTGGAAAAGGGTCATTTGGGTGGTGAGGAGGTTGCAGCTTGGGATCGAGACCCAAAAAGAAGTGGGAATTTATTCCAGCTCAGCTACCAGGTGTAATTCCCTCAATCTCTGTGCCTCAGTTTCCCCAGTGCTGTGCATTGCTCTGCAAATTCCATGTAGGGAAATGAGCAGGGCAAATGGCATGGGTGGTGTTAGGAATATGGATAAGACATGTTAGGAACATGGATAAGACACCAGGAGTTTCTTGTTTCATTCTGGTGATGGAAAATGTGCCTCAATCCCGACACCAACTCTCCACCTCCACTCCCTGGTTGGGAGATGCCCGACCAGGGCTTGGGATGCCCCTTGGACCACGTCTGTGTGGGGTGGATGTGAAGAAAGTCTGCCAGAGGCACTTATCCACTTGCAGAGGAGCCTAAATGATTCCTTGATTATCTCATTACTGCTCCAGTAAACAGCTCAGCTCCTTGCAGGGTGCACGGCTCCGCTGCCGGTGACACTCGAGCTGTGCTGGAGCTGAGCAGATCTGGGGCTCCTGGAGCATCCCAGCACCTGGATGGACCCCACAGCCTCTGCCTCTGTCCTGGGCTGTGGTGGGGAGGCAAAGGGAATGGAACTGATGCCCCTTTCTGGAGCTAATTTTTCTGTCAGTGCTCATTATCAACCCAGAATTGTTGCAACTCAAGAATTACGGAACCCTAGAAGGGTTTGGGGTGGAAGGGACCTCAAAGCTCATCCCACCCCTGCCATGGCAGGGACACCTTCCACTGTCCTAGGGGGCTCCAAGCCCTGTCCAGCCTGGCCTTGGGCACTGCCAGGGATCCAGGGGCAGCCTGGCCCTGCCCAGCCTCACAGGGAACAATTCCCAATTCCCAAGATCCCATCCAGCCCTGCCCTCTGTCTCTTATGTCTTCACTCTGGGCTCTGTGACCCCTTTGCAAAGTGCTTGGAAGCAACTGTGTAAATAATGATGCCAAAAGATTTTGGGGATGGGTGAATGGATTCAGAGGGTGCTGAGGGGGGCAGGATGCGCTGAATATTTGGCCTTCCTGCTTCACTCATCCCAGAGATTTTATGGCTTTCAAAGCCCCAGGGAGGATGGTCCAAACTGCCACACGTCTCCAGGATTTGGAGACTGGGACGTGGCCACAGCAGGGGAAAAGGGAGCTGCATCTCACCTCCAAAGGAGAGACATGAAGGGAGAGGGAGAGGAGAGAGATCAAAACACGAGAGGCAGCAGCAGGAGGCAGGAGAAGAAAGGCAGCAGGAGAACAAGACCGGTCCCAAAATATCCCTCGTGTTTCCTGCGCCGCAGACCAAAGCTCACACTGGGAAAGGCTTTTTGCGAGGGGAAGAGGCTCTAAGCTCTGCTCAAAGCTCTGCCTCGGGGTCCCTGGGGAGCCGTCCCTGCGCTGAGCCGGGAAGCGGCTCCCGCGGCGCCCGAGCGGTCCCTGCGGGGCTGCCTTTGATCGGAAACGCTCCAAATTCTTCCCGAGATGGAGCCTGAGAGGCAAAGCTCCACCTTGCCTCAGTTTTGTTGCGCTTTTTTTCCCTTCCTTGCTGGTTTGGGTTAAATAGCAAATCCATTTTCAGGTGGAGAAACTGATTTTCTGGGTGAGGACTCACGTGCTTCGCGTACTCCCAATGGATTGTGAGCACAGAAGTGGGAAGGGGAGTGATAAACCCAAATTTCCTGAATGACATTCAAATATTGGCCATGTAGATAAACTATATTAATTTATTTGGCGTGGCCACAGGTCAAGCCCCTAATTTGAAGGGATCATGGCAATTTGGGAGCATCTCTTGTGGTCACCAGCATCGACTCACCCAGATGGGGGATGGAGCTGGGATGTTGGGCAGGTTCACTGCTCATTCCTGCTGCTATACTGCCATTTGGGGACTAAAGGGTGTAGGGGAGAGCATAATCCAGATCTGCACACTGATTTCCCACCCTCTTCTTCACCTTTCTTTGGGCTCTTGCTGGTTTTCACCCTGCCCCAGCCACATGAGCAAAGACAAACTGCAGCCACCGACCTGCCCTGTCCTCCTGAGGATTAAAATGGCCCTTGGATAATAATCAGGGCACTTTGTAGGTAACTTAAGCTGGAAGTCATTGAGCAGAAATAGCAACCCACCTGCCACCCCTGCCCTGTGCCACTGTACCCCCAAAGAGCCCTGAAAGGGGCTCTGAGCATCCCAAGGCTGAGATCAAACACCATCAGAGCTGAGGGGTGTTAATATAACAGAGCCTAGAAACTAGGCATGAGATTCAAGAAAACACTCTCAGGTGTGGAAGGGAAGAAAAATTAAAAACCAAAATAAAAGTGGAAGTTTCCTTCATTTGTTGTTTGATGAGAGCCATGATTTTATTGTGCTGCTGGACCGACGGCGGCCTTGGCGGGGTCTTTCATTTGGCCTCGGCAATTAAATTCCCTTTTATTACTGCAAAAAAAAAGAAACCATTTGGCACCTGGCAATTCCTTAGTGTCTCACAGCCCTCTCCAAAGGCAGATGGGTCAGTCCTTTCCCAGGGCAGAGGGGAGCAATCATTTTTTATGGACTGGCGGGATCTGAAGGTCTGATGGGAACGAGCCTGGCTCTCCCGCTCCTGTCCAGAGGGAGCTCTGGGCTCCATTAAAGCTCATCCTTCCAAAAGGCACCTGGGTTTTATCCACACACATCAAGAGGTGGAGCATTTCCCATTTTGCTTGATAATTTATTCCCAGGGTTAATCATCCTCCCTGCTAAAAATTCAGCCTAATTTTGATCTGAATGTGTCTGGCACCAACGTCCTGCAGCAACTGCTCGCTTTCTTTCCCTGCCCAGCCTCTCCTCCCTCTGAAGCTCTTGGATGTCATTACAGCTCCCTTTTTTCTGGCCCCTCGAGTGATTTTCCTCCAGCATCTGCAATTTTGCCAGGCTCTTCTCTGCCCTCCTGGATTCCCATCGTGGGACCTGTCAGAGCCTCATCACACCTTAGGATAGATCTCAAAGCACCTAAATAATATCTGCACCCCCCAGGGCCCTTCTGCAGGATTAATTTTCCACTTCAAGATAGAAAAATGCTTTCCAGCTCCCCGTGTAAAATAAACAAGAGGCGCTGCTCCTTCCTCGAGCAGCTGCTTGGGGCTGATTTCCCTGGAACATTTTGGGATGCTGACAGCCCCATCCCTCCCTCCTCCCTCCCCTGGCTGGTCTTGGCTCCCGTGACACGGTGCGGGAGGAGATTAGCCCGGGGTCCGCGCCTGCAGCAGCGCCGCTTCCCTTTTATCTCTGGGAAGCAGGCGCTGGACGTGAGCCCTGCAGGGATTTATCGAGGTGCCCTGGATCTGCCTCTCCCTCCTGCAGCAGCTCCTCTGCACCGGCCCCAACAGGAGCGGTGGGAGGAGGGTGCAAAGGGCATTTTTGTTTTGCCAAGGGCAATCCCACGGAAATTTTGTGCTGAAATGTCTTGGAGACAGCACCTTTGGAGTCATCTCCTTTGGCCTCTCCCGGGCTCTGCTTTGGAGTTCCTCGGTGATGCTTTGGTTTTGTACAGACTCAGAAGCTCTCTGGCCCATCCAGGTCTCACAGTGGTGGTTTTGGGGGCTGCTCGTGGCTCTGAGCAAAGCAAAGGCCCCGGGAGTGGTGCAGGAGGAAAGAGAGGCTTGGAAAGGGGTGGGAATGTGGAAATGCCAATGGTCACTGTGAGGAGCAGGGCTGGGGGATGGAACACAAGCCTGCTGGGCTGGGTGAGGTGATAAGGAGATGGTTCAGACCCCCAGGTTTTCTCAGGGGTGTTGGAACATTTCCTTTGCCTCCCTGGCTTCCAGGGATGTGTGCTGTAGGTACGGTGGGGTATGGAGCATATCCCAATCATACCCAGGAACTTCTGTACCCCATTGTGAGAAATGATGCTCACTTTCAAAGAATGTAAAAGGTTTATTAAAACCTTATCCAAAAATGCAACAGCAGACTGAATACAGAAAGGAGTACATCACTGGGAGGAAAGGATTCAGTCACCATGTGCTCATCTACAAAATGAGGCCCCGCCTTTTACACCCCTTGGGCCCCTCCCAAAGTTCTGTCCATTGACTCCGTCGCTGTCCATGGTGGAGATCAATTCCTGACACCTTGACTGGAGGTCAGATGTTGCCACAGTAATGAGCCAACCCTCCCAAATGCCCCAAACCCAGGCCAGCCCCTGATAACAATGCAAGGAGGAGGGGAAATGCAACTATAAATCTATAAAATTTCTCTTAACATATACTAAATATTTACCCCTTACTTGTGAGAGTCAACCATCACATTACTCATCTGTAACACCCATGGATGGACCTGCAGATCATCTTCATCAGCCAATTCCTTATCTTTTTCCATGGCACCCTTTTGGATGACAGCCCTGGCTTTCTCCTGATTTTTGGTGCTCCCAGCACCTTCAGGGATGCTGCTCATATTTGCTGTCACATTGGGATGGAACAGAGAAGAGAGGACTATGCAGAAAAACACGAGGGAGAAGCCAGAAGGGAGACAGAGGAGGCCTTCAACTTCATTGGAATAAAGGGAGAGCTTCCACCAGGACACACCCACGGGGTTTTCTCTCTCGAGGTTTTGGAGGGTGCAGCTTCCCTTTTATTCTAACTCCTGGCCTATGTTTCCCTCTTCCTTTCCCCATTGGCTGAGCTATGGGGAGGTTCAGCCTTCCCAAACCACCTACCCCACATCCCCTGTCACAATACGACATAAAATGAGCGACACTCACATGCTGGGATGTCCAGGGCAAAAAAGGCATGTTTATTTCTGGGCCTGGATATTTATAGAATTCTAAAAGTGACCATGGATTGGAGGATGAAATTGCTACTTCTCCAACCACACTGGTCAAACCAACAGTCCATCAATTCTCTCTTCTTCCAGTAAGGAATGCAAAACAATCATTATTTACATGAAAAGTGTGTGAGAAACTCCATTACAAAAATGTAAACATCAGAAGGCTTAGAAGAACTTCAGAAGAACAGGGCAACAATCCCCCCTAAAACTGCCATTTTCCCCCAAAGTTCAGGAGTTCAGGCTTGTGCAGACCCGTGTCTGATTCAGGAGCCAGGCTGTCAGGGCTCTGTAACAAACCTGCTGCTTGAAGTTGAAACATTCAGCCCCATTTCAAAGCCATTTTCAACCCTACCCTCACCCATGGCATTGTTTAAACACCAGCACACATCTTCCCTGTCAGGACCCTCCTTCCCTTTCTGCGAGAGTTTCTGGGCTCCTGCCTGTTCTTGCAGTGGGTGCAGATTGTTCAGCAGTGGCTGTGGGAATATTTGGGGATGTGTCCAGGTAATCCCCCTTTCAAAGACAGGAAAGCTGAGAAAGGCAGAGATTAAAAGAGTGCAAGGCTTGTGTTTCTGGATGCTTGGCTGCATCCCGAGCCCTGTTTTCCAATGAGAACAGGCTGCTCTGAGCACTCAGTAAATCAGGGCCCTGTAAATGCTCTCAGAGAAGCACTTAAAAATCACTCGGTGTTTTAAAGATCGTGTCCAGTGCTCGAGTCTGAACTGCCTGGAAACGCTGCCGTGCTCAGCATCCCCCACAGCCGCCTGCCGAGGGAGTCTGGTCCCTCCCCGGGAGATCCCCATGCTCTTCCCAAAGGAGAACCGACAATTATCACCAGTTTGCAAAGGGTGTTATAAATTATCAAAGTGAGCCAAATTATCAAAAATTTCTGAAAGATTTATTAATCTATCTGCGCGACTGAATTTTGGCCTCCGAGACCACCACAGCCAAAGAGACAGCGTCGAGCCCGGGGTCAGCACTGGGTGAACCTGGACCCGACCCCTCGAGTGTCAGAGTCTCCCCTGTTCACGAGAGCCACTTCTTGCAGCGAGGTTTTGTACAGTTCATTGCAGCGAGGTTTTGTACAGTTCATTGTGCCCGAGGCAAAGGTGTCCAAATTTCAGGATACCGATGATCATCACCCTGGAAGCTTCTATTCTTACGTTAAGGCGTCGATGGTTATCTTAACTTGTGTCTGGGAATTCGTTGTAATCTGAATAGACAGCTGCTCTCAGGCCGAGGTGGTCAGAGACATAGTTTTGGATTTTTACAATATTTTATACCATACATTAATAGCATGAATTATCCCTACCATTTATTACAGGGGGAAACCGAGGCACGCTGTGGATCAGCCCTGAATTCCCACCAGTTGGCCTCGTTTCCCTCCAGGCTGGGCTGTGCTTGGAGATGCAGCTCCGGGGTGGGGCTGGCTCCAGATGCTTCCAGGTGGTTGAGCCATGACTCGGCTTGGCCAAGCTGGAACGTCCCAGTCCGGTGGATAATGCTGAGGAGGGACAGGTATTTTCTGCATGGATGAGTATTTTCTGGCTGGATAAGTATTTTCTGGCTGATTTGGGGGAATTCCATTTTGCTTCAGTTTCCCCTGAGCATCCCTCTGGTCCCGGGAGGATGGAGCCGTGCGGGCTCCCCAGATGAGCAGCCCTGCTCGTGCATATCAATCCCATTTTTATTTCATTCCCTGCCCCTTCCTTCCCCATCTCCACACTCAGCAGACGCTCCCACCTCCTTGGCAGGCAGCGAGGAGGCTGCAGGTGTGCAGGGTGCGACGCAGGTACAGTATTTCACAGCTGGTTGCTTTGTAATGGAATTCTTTTATTGGAAGTTGTTTCCCGGGATCTGGCTCTGATTAGCAGATGCAAATCCTGCCCTGCATGCTGATGGGTCCGCTCTGCCCCCGGAGCCGCCGGGACCCGAGGGAGCCTCAGAACAACGCGGATGGAGCGGTGCAGCTCCACCCGGACACCTCGGGATGTGCTCGGCCCGACCCTTGGCTGCTCCAGCCCAGAAATCCCGGGAAAGATCCCGCTTGGAGAGAGGCTCCAGCCCAGCATCCCGGGAAACTCCCTCTTGGAGAGAGACCCCAGCTGCTCCAGCCCAGTGTTAAAAATAGGTTAGAAACTGTTGTAAAATAGTTGATCATTGTTAAGCATGTACTGTTAGTTTGGTTATGGTAAAAGGGGTTAAAAGGGAGTTATAAGAAATCAGGTACTCAAGGTACCATAACACACCTCAGTGAAGTGCACCACGAGCCAGCTAGACAGAACTGTAATGGCCAATCAAGCGCCTTAAACCTTCATGCAAATGTAGGATCAAAACAGAAACCAATCCAGAGGGAAAAAAAAAAAACCAGGATAAAAGGGGCATCTGACCTACTAAATTTGTGTCACTCCACCTGGAACACTGGGGACATCATCGGGTCCATGCGCCGGCGCTGCTCCATCCTCCACGGGAACGCTCCTGCTCGGCCCGGGCCCCCTGCTTCAGGCCTTTCTTTTTATTATAATAAATGATTAAATCATTTTAGTACCGGGAGCCTGCTCTCATTTTTACCAGCTTGGGGACCCGTCCGGGAGGAACCTGGGATCTCCCCCAAGGGAAACGAGCCAGCCTGGACAGAACTGTAATGGCCAATCAGTGCCTGAAACCTTCATGCAAACGAAGGATCCAAACAGAAACCAATCCAAAGGGACAAAAAACAGGATAAAAAGGGGCTTCTGACCCACTGAATCTCTGCAGGGATCAGGGCCACCGCTGCTGAGCAGCCCCAGCGCCGGCGCTGCAGCATCCCCGACGGGAACGCTCCTGCTCGGCCCGGGCCCCCTGCTTCGGGGCTTTCTTTTTATTGTAATAAATGCTGAAATCACTTTAGTACCGGGAGCCTGCTGTCGTTTTTATCACCAGCATCCCGGGAAACTCCCGTTTGGAGAGGAGAGAGACCCCCGGCTGCTCCAGCCCAGCACCCCGGGAAACGCCTCTGGATGGAGCGGGATGAGGGGCTGGCAGGTTGAGCTAGTGCTGGGAGAGCAGATGCACATTCAAACAAACCATCCGCTCTCCAGAAGAAAACAATGACTTAGTACTTCCTAATTACCATCCTAAAGTCAAGCAATTACTCCTTATTCACACGTGATTACCAAGAATAGCTTAAAATGAATAAACATTTGAAAAAAAAAAAAAAGCGTCTTACTAAATTTTCATTAGCCACCACAGTGAGTAAGATATTTACACTCGGCACAGCCCCCATAAACACAGACAAAACATTACTCAGTAAATGAGTGAATTAGTATTGTGCTAATTGCTAGAAATTGTTATCAGGTTACTACAATTACTACGAATTCCCGGCAGGATCAACCCTTTTTTGTTTATTTTTTTGAGAAAAAAAGAGAAATCTTTGTGATGTGGTTGATGCAGTTATAAATAACTGGGGGGGCAAAGGGCTGTTCCTCAGTGGAAGGAGGAGAGGAGAGGAGAGGAGAGGAGAGGAGAGGAGAGGAGAGGGAAATGGTTAAAGCCCACATGGCAGCTCGTACTTATTTCTGAGACCGTGGGTCTGGGGTATGTCTGGGACAGGGCTGTGGGTGTTTTCAGTGGGAATTGGCAGGGGTGGAAGTGATGCAAGTGGAAAAACACACGAAAGCACAAGAACAGCTTTGTGCATCTGGCTCTTCATCATCCACAGCCGCCCAAACACCCACGGGGACACCCGTGGGTGTCACTGCAGGAATGCCAGCCCACGAGCCTGCCCACTCCGAATTCACCATCTCCTCACCATCTCCTCACTGCCTTCCTTGCCTGGGGCTGCAGGCAAGGATTGAATTGTCCTCTGTTCTCTGCCCATCAGCATCATTTTCTGCGGGGTGGGTTCTACAAAAAAAAGAGGCAGCAGAGAATAAATAATAAAAATAATGGGATACAGGAAAAAATAAGAAAAAAATTAAAAAGAATAAAATAAATAATATTATTAATTTTTTAAAAAATAAATAATAAAATATATTGGGATACAGGGAAAAATGACAAAAGTCACATGGTGGAGATTTTTTTTGTCAGCCAGAGGTACCAAAGGATTTAGGCCGAATTCTGGACTTTGGCAGTGCTGGAGCTTATAGACTTTGTAAAGGGGCTGGCTTAGTTCACTGCACTTCTGGGGTTTGGGGAGGTGGAGCCAGCCTGGGCACGGCGTGGTGCAGACACCCTGGTCTGTGCACCTAAAACCTGTCTGCTCTCCCTGCTAGATCAGTTGGGCTAATAAAAGATTTTATCTGCCCCTATAAAGCGTCTCCTCTGCAGCCTCAGCCCCGGCACAGCTGCGGCTCTCCCAGAGCAGACAGCCGGGTACTGCACTTTGGGCAACACTTCGGCGAAATTGGGTGCTATAAATCCTCCTCGTTTCCCCTCGTGTGAAGCAGGGGATAATGAGCAGGACGTGTGAAGTCTTGATCAGCTGCTGCTGGTGCAGCACACCAGTGTTTTCAGATGAAAAGCAATGAGGGGAAAAAAGGGGTTATTAGAGCAGAAGCGCATTAGAAATAAAATCTGACTTTCCATTCCGCCCCTGGAGCAGACATCGCTGTGAGCCATGGTATTTCCGTCAGGGCTCTGCTGTTATTCTGTGGTTGGAGTTTGAATATCCCACCCAGGAGCAGCTCAGATCCCAGGGTGTTCATGTGGATTTGGGGATCACTCACCCAGTGACACTAACTGAGCTCTTGGGGGTGTCTCACCCCATGCAGGTCTGAGTGGGGTCTGAGGGGCCGTGTCAGGAGCTCATGGCTTTGGATGACTCTCCCCATCACTCAGGAAAAGACTTTTGCATAGGATTGGAGCCACCCTGCAAGTCTTAATTGATTTATATTAATAAATACATAAAACAATATTACACAGGTTGGGGGGAGAGAGCAGATCCTTGTTTTGAGCCTCCCAGGCTCACATGCACAGGCAGAGTGAGGGAGAGCATTTCCAGCCTTTGCAGATGTGTTGGGGCACGGTGCTGCAGCTCCACAAGGACCCTCCTGCTCCCTCAAAGCATGGACACGGGGCTGGAAACACCTGTGGAAATTGGGTCTAAGCAGGCAAAGTTTTCAGTCTGCTCTTGAAAATAATGAGGGAGATTTAAAAGCAGAAAGGAAGACAGAAGAAAGCAGTGATTTGGGTTCTGGCCTCTGTGAACTCGGTGGCTCTGTGGTGCCAGGTTCACATGCTGGTGCTTGGGACTGCACAATGGAGAAAATGAGAGTTCTGATGGAAATGGATCCAAGCCCCAGCTCCTTGTGCTCCCCCTCCCTGCCCTCAGCCTTCACCTTGCTGGACAAACAGCAGCCGCAGTCCTGCTCCCCAGCCCTGGAAACCTGCAGGACCTGCTGGCAACTGGAAATTCCTGGTGTGGTCTCGACCCAAAAATGAGCTGGAGGGATGCTGAGCTTGGTCCCAACCAGGAGATGGGAAGGGAAAATGAAGGAGGTGCAGGTGAGGAAAGAGATTTGAGGAGGTTCCTGGGGTGTCAAGGCTTAAATTCCTGCTGTCCATGGCTAAATCCTCCAACCTGGGGGACTCTGCTGACCCTGCCCTGTTGGAAGAGCAGCTGGTGGCTCTGCAGGGAAAATCCTGGCTGGGCTGTGGATGCTGTACCCACAGACAGCCCTTTTGAAAAACAGGGTTCACTCTCCTGGTAGAATTTAAAAGTTTAATAAAGGACATTAGGAGACAAAGACAATAAAGCAAAGATGTTACAGCCACTCAGCCAAGAGCACACCTGCTAGTTTGGAAACACCCTTTATACACCATTTCTACTGTATCAGCTTGTTGCATAGTCATAAACAATTATGTATATTGAACTTTTCCCCAGACTGGTTACATGTTCTAAGAGTTGTTTAGCATGTCTTCTCACAGGTCTGCCTTTTTAAATCATGCCCATTCCTTGGCCGTGGTTTTAGTCCATTCTTGTTATCACCTTCAGTTTGGGCTTTGGTCCAGACAGTAGGTGCTGATGGTTGGCAGATCTTACAGGTGTCCTCATCCTGTGTTCAGTGGGTGTTATCCCATCCAAACAGGCATTTTAACACAAGCAGCTATTTCACTGGTATGTCTAAAACTTAGTTAACAACAGAAATAAAAACAATATCTTCATAGAAAAGTTACTTTAACATTATACACATAGCATCCATTTTATTATTTGCAAAAAGCCAATATTAGAATTGTTCCAGGTTGCAAGGCAAGATGTATTCCATTACCATCTGTATGGCAGTTGTCTTTTGTTAAGTGGGCAGTTTGCCTTATCTCTTCCACAATCACTCTTCCCTTGGGAGGGGACATTGGCTGATAACAGCTATTGGATGTCCCTGCATGGCTGATAAGAACTACAGCATCCCATTGGGAGATGTGAGCCCAGAGGGAGGAGCCAAGCATTCCTGCCTGGATATAATCTGGAGATTCTGGAACACCAGCCAAGCATTCCTACCTGGATATAATCTGGAGATTCTGGAACACCAGCCAAGCATTCCTGCCTGGATATAATCTGGAGATTCTGGAACACCAGCCAAGCATTCCTACCTGGATATAATCTGGAGATTCTGGAACACCAGCCAAGCATTCCTGCCTGGATAGAATCTGGAGATTCTGGAACACCAGCACGGCTTCTCCACTGGATTCCCCAGAGGAGCAGCAGCTGCCTCTGCCCCTGGATCGCCAGAGGAAGATGCACCTTTCTCCAGGATCCCTGCTCCAGCAGAGCCACCCCTGACACTGCAGGAGGGCTGAGCCACAATTCCAATGGGACTGCTGCCAGCACCCTGACCTACAGGGTGTCAGGTTGGGTTCTGACTCTGGCAGTGCTGGTTTAGTTCACTGCATTGTTTATTTTATCCTTTTATTTTCTTCCCTATTAAAAAACTATTATTTCCTGCTCCCATATTTTTTGGCTGAGAGCCCCTTAATTTAAAATTTATAGCACGGGGTAAAATTGAAAATTCAGAGGGGTGGGGGGGGTTTACATTCTCCATTTCAGAGGAGGCTCCTGCCTGCCTTAGCAGACACCTGTCTTTCCAAACAGAGACAATAATAAATATCTGTAACACCTTCACCATCCACATTGCCCCCTTGCCCTACAGGGCTGTGGCAGGGCTGGGGCAGAGCAGGCAGGACAGGGCGAGGGAGCAGGGTCTTTCCCACTCCCCACATGAGTCAGCACATCCCTGCTCGGAGCTGCCTGCTCTCCAGCAGGAATTTGCATTTCAGAGAGCTCCTGCTCCGCTCTCCCCCTGGCAGTGTTTAGCTTTTGTTTCCAGCCCGGCTCCTCCAGCGCTGCCGGAGAGACAAGAGGCAGGAGCTGCTGGGTTTGATCATCTCCTCCTTTGTCTCCCACAACCCTCCCTCACCAAGAGGAGCCTCTGGCAAAACCCAAAAATCCTCTTCCAAAAAAATAAAGGTGAAGGCTAAGGGGCTGAGGCCAGGATGAGCTCACAGGAACCTCAAATCCCTGGGGATTCGTCCCCTGGGCTGGCAGCTGCAGCAGCTTGGGTCAGGAATTGTCACCCCAAAGAGCTGAAGGAGACCAGGCCTGAGGGCACCGGCACAGGGAGGAGCTGGAGCTCCTGGAGAGAGTCCAGAGAGGCCATGGAGGTGCTCCAGGGCTGGAGCCAGGCTGGGAGAGCTGGGGGTGCTCACCTGGACAGGAGAAGGCTCCAGGGAGAGCTCAGAGCCCCTGGCAGGGCCTAAAGGGGCTCCAGGAGAGCTGGAGAGGGACTGGGGACAAGGGATGGAGGGACAGGACCCAGGGAATGGCTCCCACTGCCAGAGGGCAGGGCTGGATGGGATCTTGGGAATTGGGAATTGTTCCCTGGGAGGGTGGGCAGGCCCTGGCACAGGGTGCCCAGAGCAGCTGGGGCTGCCCCTGGATCCCTGGCAGTGCCCAAGGCCAGGCTGGACAGGGCTGGGAGCACCTGGGACAGGGGAAGGTGTCCCTGCCATGACAGGAGACTGGAATTGAATGATCTCTAAGGTTCTTTCCAACCCAAACCTTTCTGGGATTCTGTCACTTACAAACACAAATGCAGATTTGCAAATGTAAATGTGGAGTTGCTAACAGGCATTTTACCCCAAACTCCTGGGCAGCAAAACTTCCCAGATGGCACCAGGCAGATGCAATGGGTCACACGTTCCCTCCTCTTCCATTTCCACTCACAAATTCCATCCTCTGGAAGCAAAATCCCAGCAAATGTGGGGAATCTGCTCAGCCACCCAACACCTGGGTGAGGAACAAACCAGCAAGCTGAAAAGCCCAGATTAGCTTGTACTTCCTTATTCATTTCCTTATTGGTTCTGAATTTTCTCCTTTTTTTTGAAGGAGAAGAAGGAACGTGTGGAGTTATTTCAGTGTTTTGAAGCAATTCTATTTACTGGGAGCTGAGAGGATTGATTTAGGCAACGTGGGGAATGCAGAGAGGGTGAAGGGGATCCTGGAGCAGAGCAGCAGTGTTTGATTTCAAGGCTGCTTTGCTGTGAATTCTAATGCCAGGGAGCAACTTCAATCCCTGGCCAGGTAAAAATGAAGGGCTTGGAATTGTTTTGCTGAAATTGGGATTAGGAGTGAGGGAAAGAAAAGCACCTCGCTGTCTGAAAGAGTTTTTCCAACACTGTCTTGGTGAAAAATAATCAAGTTTTAGTTGCTTTTGGGCTTCCTTCAAGGTTTTGGGGGGATTTTTTTACTTATACCTTTATTTTTATGTCATTTCTTTTAGAAGCAATGGAGTAGAGGAAGCAAACATCAGAGACCCAAGGTTTTGTTTACAAGGAATTATGAATCAAAGGAAAACCCAAACATTCAATTCATAAATTGTTCATTTAATATGGTGGAAAGTTGCAAACAAGCCAAAAATTCAATTTTTGGGGTTAGTTGGCTTCTCAGAACATATAGAGGGAATTTTATAGGAACAACACACACTTGAGAAGTTTCTTTTGGGGTCTCTTGATCTCAAATTTCCATTCATGAGCTCTCAGGTTTGTTCTCCCAATATATAAACAGAATTCCCCACATCAGCATCTCTCCAAGGGGAAACCTCACCCCAATCCTGCACGTTGTGCTGATTTGGAAATCCTTCCCAGCCTGAATTCTTGTCTTCCTGAAAGCCTGACCTGGTGTTTTGGGACCTTGGGGCCACAAAGGAAAAGGCCAAACCTGCTGTCAGGGCAAGGCAAAGAGACACAGGAGCGAGGGCTGGGGTTACAGTGCCATCATTTCCTGCAGAGGCTGATTTAGATTCCCAAGACCTCACAACTCCCCAGATTTTCCCAAGTCCTCCATCAATCATTACACAGCTGCAATATTCCAAATGAAAACCTCAGACTTCACTCTCCGTGCCTTTATTCACCTATTTCTCATTCTCCTGTGGGAAAGGCATTGCTTTCCTAGGAGAGGGGATTGAAGGGACATGGCAGGGATGTCACTCATGCCATGGTGACCTCTCTGTGATCCAGCTCCACGAGGATATCAGGATAGGATTGTCCAAGCAGGAATCACAGGAGGGTTTGGGAGAGCACTCACCCAGCTGGGAATGCTGGAGCAAATGGACAATTTTCAAACCTTCTGGAGGCTGGAATTTTTTGGCTCAAAAGTCCAAAACTTTGGAGTTTCAGTGCTTGGTGATTCATGAGCAGCTCCATGGAACTGGAGTCAGCTGAGCAACATTTGCTGGTTGGGAATGGAAGCAGTGGGCTTGGAGCAGTAAATAAGGAAAAACAAATCGATGGCAGCTCTGGGCATTTTCTGCTCGCTGAGGTAAAGGGGCAAGAAGGGAATAAAACCACAGGTGCTGTGCTGGGGGTGTCACACAGCCCCTGGCATGGCCACAGCCCTGCCAGGCAGACCTGGGAGTTTTGGGGTGCAGAGCATGGGGAGGCAGAGGGTTCCAGCCCAGAGCTGCAGAGCATCCCACTGCCCAAAAGGGATTTGTTAGCCACGTCTGGGCAGGGCCTCTGGGTTTGAGGATCTTCCAGAAGATGACAATATGATGACAAAATCCAGGAATGGTTTGGGTGGAGGGAATCTTAAAGCTCATGCAGTTCCATCCCCTGCCATGGCAGAGATACCTTCCCCTGTCCCAGGCTGCTCCCAGCCCTGTCCAGCCTGGCCTTGGGCACTGCCAGGGATCCAGGGGCAGCCCCAGCTGCTCTGGGCACCCTGTGCCAGGACCTGCCCACCCTCACAGGGAACAATTCCCAATTCCCAAGATCGCATCCAGCCCTGCCCTCTGGCAGTGGGAGCCATTCCCTGTGTCCTGTCCCTCCATCCCTTGTCCCCAGTCCCTCTCCAGCTCTCCTGGAGCCCCTTTAGGCCCTGCCAGGGGCTCTGAGCTCTCCCTGGAGCCTTCTCCTGTCCAGGTGAGCACCCCCAGCTCTCCCAGCCTGGCTCCAGAGCAGAGGGGCTCCAGCCCTGGAGCAGCTCTGTGGCCTCCTTTGGACCGTCTCCAGCAGCTCCAGCTCCTCCCTGATGTTGTGGGCTCTGGATTTGGATTCAGCTCTGCAGGTGGGGTCTCACCTGAGCAGGGCAGAGGGTCAGGGTTCCCCCTCCCCACACTCAGGGATGATCCCAGCACGGGTTTTCCTCTCTGGCTGCACTCTCAGCCCTCACAGCATCCTCAGCTCAGCCCTGTCACCCCTGGGCTGCCACGATGACACAAATCCTCCAACACATCCCAGGGGGGTTGGCTCTAAGCTCAGCCTTGCTGGAGCAGCTGCTGCAGCTCAAGGACCTGTTGGAGTGGCTGAGCTGAGCCTCTGCTCTGCTGCCAAAGCAGCTCCCAGCCCCCAGGGCAGCCCTGCAGTGTCCCCAGCCCCCCTCACACAAGGAACTTCAGGAGCTCAGCACCAGCCATGCCAGGCCCAACACTCGGGGTGATGG
This sequence comes from Passerina amoena, assembly GCA_013401095.1. Taxonomy (NCBI): domain Eukaryota; kingdom Metazoa; phylum Chordata; class Aves; order Passeriformes; family Cardinalidae; genus Passerina; species Passerina amoena. The sequence goes on along the minus strand of WBNP01001590.1, from coordinate 42,093 downwards.
GAAAAGCATCACAGCATGAGAAAGAGCCAGGGAATAATTAGATTTACAAAAATCTGAAAGCTTCAACTGAGTGCTACTAATAACAATATATTATGGCAGGAGCAGGGGCAGGGAAGGGCTCGGGGTATTTATAAAGCCAGTGAACCCTGGGATCCAGGTGCCACGTTTTGACTCCGTACCACCTTCTCCGCTGGATTTTGTTGCTGCCTGAGGATTATTTTGGAAAGAGTTATTATTATCCCTGATTTATTGCTCTGCACTAGGGGGAACTCTCACTTTTCGCCGAGACAATTACAGAACCCTCGCTGAGAGCCACTTGAAGGAATGGCAGCCTGTGCTCCAGCCCTGATTGCAGACAGACAGGGGGATGCTGCTCTTCCAAGGCTTTGCCTGATTACGCATCGAGCTCCTCTCCCCGTTACCTGCAGATGGGATTTTTGTCTGTATTAAATAAACAGTTTAAAACCTCTTAATTATTACAACAGCAGCTTGCAGTTTGCTGGGGTGGAGGTTTCTTTTTTAGCCTTTCTGGGAAGTTTTCATTTCCGTTTCCTGGTGCTGCTGTTCTGGGAAGCAGCCGTGCAGGCACACCGGGGGATGCATTTTCCTGCTCCTCTCTTTTGCTCTCCTCTGTATTTTTCACATCCCTCACCACCACTTCCCACCCCACCTTCCCAGGCTGATACAGGCCTATCAAGCCTCTAATCAGCATCAAGTCAATTAAGGACAGGATTAGACTGAGGGGAGGTTAATAGGACTGTGACAACAGGGCATTTATTCACGGGGCTTTCCCTTCCACCCTTCACTGTCCAAGTCTATTTTCCCCAGCCCATCAAATCCAGTTAATGCTTCACCAAGCACACTGTGAGCTCTGTAAGGGAAAACTGGCTGGAAAATTGAAAAAAAAATCACCCCAAAAAGGGGCATCTGGACCAACAGCCCCTCGTGATGACACTGCTCCCTCTGCCATGTGCCAGCTGGTGACATGCTGGGCAATCAGGGGCTCTGCTCCCTCAAAACCCATTTCAGCTCTTCCTTTGCCCTTCTTTTTGCATCCCCTTCTGCCCTTCCTCTGCAAAAGATTTGGAAAAGAAGGGGGAAATCATCATTTTGAGGTCCAGCACACGTGGACATGCAGCAGCCTCTCCGCCCCTTTCGGAGCATCCTGAATGAACCAGCTGGGAATTTCACCCCTCTGCCCCAGCCAAGCAGGGTTTTATTTCTGGATGATTTTGCCACACAATTCCTTGGAGATGACCATCCAAGTGCCCTCCAAGCCATCATGATTGCTCCATGGAGATGTCTCCTCCCTCAGCAGCTCCTCCAGCCTCTTCAGCCATCCCTGAGGGGCGAGCAGGACACACTGGTGGCTGCTGAGAGCACATGTGGGTTCCTCCCTGGGTGAGGACAGAAATGTCATCAAAAACCAGGGAGAATTTGTGGGTGAGTATTGTAAAGTCAGGGTGCCCCGACGAAGGGAGAGAATGATGCATCTGACTCCATGTTCTCAGAAGGCTAATTTATTACTTGTGATACTACATTATATTAAAGAATACTATACTAAAGAATACAGAAAGGATACTTACTCAATGTTAAAAAGGTAATAATGAAAACTCCTGACTCTTTCCAGAGTCCTGACACAGCTTGGCCCTGATTGGCCAAAGAGCCAAAACAACTCACACCAGAATCCAATGGAACAATCACCTGTGGGTAAACAATCTCCAAACACATTCCACATGAGCACAACACAGGAGAAGCAAATGAGATAAGAATTGTTTTCCTTTTCTCTGAGGCCTCTCTCGCTGCCTTTCAGCTTCCCAAGAGAAAAACCCTGGACGAAGGGATTTTTTCAGGGAATGTGAATGCCACAGGTGAGAGCCGCTGAGGGTTTGGGAAGTTCTTGTTGGAGTCCTTGGTGTGGACAATAAGTGGGAAGTGGGAATAACCCCTGATTTATGGGACAGCTTGAGAAGAGCTGGGAGTGGAGGGAAGGGGAATCACTCCACAAATTCCAGCCTATTTTTGCTGTTGCCACTGTGATTTTCCCAGCTTGTTGTGCTGAGGCCTGGCCTGGGTTCAGTGGTACCTCCTCCAGGTAGGAACACCTGTAAATCCCATGGGAAATGGCATTTTTTGGCTTTCCAGGTCAGTGTCCCAGCACTCAGGGCCAGCATGGTGGGCATGGTACAAGAAATGGGAATAAAAGGATGGTGCCCAAATCCCAAAGACTGTAAAGGAGCAACACAGCCAATGTGGAGCCTGGGAAATGTCCCAGGCTTATCAGGAAATACCTATTTTTGGGGAAGAGGGATGTTTGGACTATGACACACTTAACAATCCTGAACGATTTCAGATCACTGGCTCCTGCCTCAAGCATTTATTGGCTTAATCATCCAAATATATATATTTTTGGGATCCTTGGACCTGCATGTCTATGTGTGCTGGTCCTCATCCACCTGGGGTTTGTCAGAGGGACCAGATCTGGTCTTGGTGATTGCAAACAATGGTGGGAAAATTGATTAATGTACATACAAAACTATTCTGAATAAATTACTCCTATAAATAGTCCTAAATAAACACTCCCCATGCCATGATTGCATCTGCAAGTTATACATAAATAATAATATAGTAACAACAACAACACTAATAATAATTAATAATAAAAATAATAGCTTATTCCATGAATAAAAAATTGTGCATTTAATGCTGGAATGAATAATTTCCCCTGAGTTTGCCCAATCTTTCATTTTCAGTTCATCTATAATTTGGATTTCCAAAAAATCTTTTGAAAATGAGTTCCACAGTTTAATAACTATTTTCCTTAAACCTACCCCTTGCTAATTTTATCCGGTGTCAATTCCATTTTAAACAGAATCTTGCAGAAATGAAGATAATAATTTTGCCTTCTCTACCCCATCCCTGGTTTGTAAACTTCCATCAAACTCTCCTTTGGCTACTTTTTTTTTCTGAGGAAAGAAACCCAAGTTATTTAATCTCCTTTGGAATGAAACCTTTTGTGCCTTTGCTGGTTGTGCCCAGGAGGAATTGATTTCATTAAGCAGTAAAAGTTCGTTTGTCTGGTTTAGCTTAATTCACTTTCTGAGATGCAGGAAGGCACTCACCCAGGTGGGGCGAGAGCCACAGGAATTCCTGCTTGGTTACCTTGAATTCCCTCTTTTCCTACCAAAAGTCTGGAAATATAAAGTTGAGGCCCTAACATGAAGGATTATGGGTTTAGGTTTTGCAAAACTTCCCCAGATTTGATGATCCCACAAATTTTTTCAGTGGGCTTTGCTGCAGGTTCTGTGTTGAGCAGGATGGGAAGCAAAACCCAAAACAAACCCAAGGTCTCCATGTGCTCCTGGATGTGGGGATTTTATCTGAACCCAGGAAAGCTTGAAAGGAGGGAAAGTGGATATGCGGAGAACCACTCTGCGAACACCCACCTTGTTTTGGTGCTGCAGTTGGAGAGTTCCTTCTCCTTTCTGTGCTCGTGTTCATGGTTGGGAGAAAGTTCCCTGTGGAGAGAAAACGCTGGAAAGAAACCAGAGCCTCTTTCCTGAGAGCTTTGGAGGACTTGGATTTTGGAAAAAAATCATCTTGTTATTTTCCCATTTCTTCCAGCCTTTGTGTAGGTGTGCTCAAAACAACCTCAAAATGCTGCTGACCTTCGCTGAGTGTTAGGGATGGATTCCTACCCTCTCCATGCTGGGAAAAGAGCAACAAAAAGCACCAAAACCCACTTCAAACCTTCCCAGAGTCCCAATACATTTATCCCCATCACCTTCCCAGGGGCTGCCGGATCCTCCTGCAGCCCAGAGCCCGTGTCACCTCTCGGGGGAGAGCCTCGCCCTCTCTCAGACCTTTTGTGTGAAGAGGCACCGTGATCCAATTTCCTCCTAATTGCACTAACAAGGATGAATTAGGACTTTCATCAACAGGGGCGAGCGATCGGTTCGGAGTCAGCCATGGGCGACGGAGCCAGAGATTAAACAAAACTATCATGTTAATGTCTAATAATACAACAGCAAGTGGAAATTAAGCACAAGACAAATCTGCTGCGCCGGCGACATTGGAGAGTTTGTTCTTTAAACACAACGTTATTTTAAAGGCAATGCTATTATTAGGGCCATCTAACTTAATTTCGGAGGCATAATAGAAAAGTAAATGTGCCGCAGTTGCACTTTATGTGCAATTTGGAAAACAAACCCAAAGTGAGGGAGAGCGCGGCGTGGGACTGAAATAGCCACTCCAGCTAAATTCCTCTTTGATATACGTTAATTATCTCCAGCAGGGAATGGACAATTTCATTTGGAGCAGCCGGCTGGATGCTCCCCGCAACGGGAGCCAATCCCTTGACGTGCCATAAAAACAGTGGAAGCATCAACAGGGCCCCCCCATCCCCCTGGAAAACCCAGAGGGGTTTAACCCCTGTCTTGCCATCACCTTGGTGTGAGGTGAGTGGATCTGTCCCACATGCCTTATCTGGATGACCATTTTCCTAGAGCAGCCAGTTTATTCTTATTCTTTTTATCCAGGACTGGAACTTCTTCCTGCTTTGACCAGTGAGAAAATATTTCCCTTCAGGTCCATGGGATTTGTCCCCCCTAAAAATGCTTGAGCAAAGCTTTCCTTGAGCTTTCCTGCAGTGCTGAGAACTCCCCCTGTGGCTGTGCCATGTGATCTTGGGATTGATCCGAGGGTAAAGTGATGCAATCCAATTCCCCTGCACGCATTCTGTTTTTTCCAGCAGTGATATCATTTTTCCCTTTTATTAAGTTGCATAAAAATGGCATCTTAGTGCTTGAACATCTCATCCTGCACTTAAGGGAATGTTTTAGAAGAGCAGCAGCATTGAAAGCTTTCCTTCTTTATTAATCTGGGACATTGCCCTGTGTTTTATGGCAAACAGGGAAGCGGAGCAGGTTGGAATGGTCATGTAGTGCTGCTCAAATCTCCTCTTTAGGGGTATCTCCTTTTTGCTGGGTGTCACCTCCCCCAGACTCCAGGGATGGGGTCACAGTGGTGAAAATCTGGCATTGGGGGATTTTGGCTGCTGATGTTTAAGCAGGGGAAGATTTGTGCCTCCTGAGCACCAGGTGAGCGGAGCATTGCACAAAAATCACATTGGGAGCCATCTCCTGCCTGGCCCCTTCCTGAGCCTGCTCTGAGGGTCTCAGGCTGAGCCTAAAATAGCTAAAAGGAGGAAGGTTTTAGAGTGCTTCCCAAGGCATCCTTTCTGTCTCATTGAAGCTGAAATTCCTTGCCCGCATATTCAGCGCAATATGAAATTCCTGCTCAGAGCCCCCCAGAGAGGCTCCTATCGACTGTCCTTTAAATAGAATTAAAATTGACTCAAGACAGATCTGCAAACCTATTGAATTACTCAGTCCACCACCGAGCCCGGGCTGGCCCTGCAGGAAGAGATAAAACAGCCTGGAGCAGAAATGAGTGGACATGATGGACACAAGGACATTTCACTGGGGACCTCCTGAGATGGACTTGCAAAAACGCCTGACCTGGGCAGGAGGTAGAAAGCAGAGCACTGGGGTGTGGCTGCAGGGGTTTTGGGGGGCAGGAAGAGGGGATGAGATGCCTCATGGCAAGGGGGTGACTTGAGGAAAAATGCAGATCGTGTTCATCCCCAGGTTCTCCCTCCCCAGCACCAAAGAACAGAATCAGAATGATTTGGGTTGGAAAGGAGGTGACTTTCTCCTCACCCAGGTGTTGAGGGGCTGAACAGATTCCCCACATTTGCTGGGGTTTTGTTTCCAGTGGATGGAATTGGTGAGTGGAAATGGAAGAGGATGGAATATGTCACCCATTGCATCTGCCTGGAGCTGTTGGGGAGATTTGCTGCCCAAGAGTTTGGGGTAAAAGGCTCATTTGCAAATCTGCATTTACATTTACCAATCACAGAATCTCAGAATGGTTTGGGTTGGAAAGGACCTTAGAGATCATTCAATTCCAGTCTCCTGCCATGGCAGGGACACCTTCCCCTGTCCCAGGTGCTCCCAGCCCTGCCCAGCCTGGCCTTGGGCACTGCCAGGGATCCAGGGGCAGCCCCAGCTGCTCTGGGCACCCTGTGCCAGGGCCTGCCCACCCTCACAGGGAACAATTCCCAATTCCCAAGATCCCATCCATCCCTGCCCTCTGGCAGTGGGAGCCATTCCCTGGGTCCTGTCCCTCCATCCCTTGTCCCCAGTCCCTCTCCAGCTCTCCTGGAGCCCCTTTAGGCCCTGCCAGGGGCTCTGAGCTCTCCCTGGAGCCTTGTCCTGTCCAGGTGAGCACCCCCAGCTCTCCCAGCCTGGCTTCATAGGAAACCATCACACCTTGAGCTCCACACTAAAATAATCAGAATTACAGAATTGTGGAATATCCTGAGCTGGAAGAGACCAACAAGAGCCATCCAGTCCAACTCCTGACCCTGCCCAGGACACCCCAACAATCTCACCCTGTGCCTGGCAGTGATGTTCTGGAGCTCTGGCAGCCTCGGGGCTGTGCCCATTCCCTGGGGAGCCTGGGCACTGCCAGCACCCTCTGGGGGAAGAACCTTTCCCTGAAATCCAAAATATCCTCTCCAAACACAACTCCAGGCCATTCCCTCAGGTCCTGTCCCTGAACACCAGAGGGAACAGATCAGTGTCTGCCCCTTCTCTTCCCCAGTGTGGCACAAAGAGAAAAAGGCAGAAATGTTCACAACCCTTGCCTTTCCCTCAGCCATGCTGCAGGAGCTGGGAAGGGCCCAGATTGCTCAGGAAAGCTTTGAGCTCTGCCTGGTGTGGATGCACATCGTGACTCTGCATCCAGGGCCTGTCTGGGCCACCTAATGGGCTCCACTGGGAGCCTGGCCCATGGTCCACAAATCAGCAAACCTGGAAACTCATCAGTGCTCCAGGCACCAGTGGCATTTTAAAGACCTATATCATGAGTGGAATTAACAGGATACATCCCTCTGGAACCTGTTAACTGTTCAGACCCCCATTGACAAAAAAACCCAAAATACTGTGCATTTATTTTGCTTGAAAAAACATTCTCTTAAGCATTGGTGCTGTGGGATTCCAGGGGACAACAGGAAACCTTTCACTGACTTCCCTTGTCTCAGGGTCTCTAGCTGGTCACCGTGACCCTGAGAATGTTAAAAGTCTCTCTTCCCAGCCCGGCACTTGAAGAAGGAGTCAGGGCTCTTCAGTTCTTGGTCTCAAGGTTGTTTATTGTGTCTTATCTATAAAAGTTTTTCTCCTGCCCTGCTGAGGTCCATCCAGCAGGACAGTTCCAGGCACTCTGCCTGTCCCCAGGGCAGTGTTATGTCTTTATACTAAAAACTACGTGTACAATATTTACAATTACTTTCCAGTACCCATCATCTGTGTTAGACAGTGAGCTTCTACTCTAAACCAATCCCAAAGTGCCACCATCACAGCAGAAGATGGAGGCCAAGAAGGAGAAAGGCTGGACACGCCCAGATCCCTCCATTTTGCCTCCTGAACCCCCATACCAAAAACCCCAAAATCGACTTTTCCACCCTGTGAACTTCACTATTATTTTACTTAAACTCTTGTGGCTTGCTGATCTTCATCTAAGGTTGGTAATTTGCTCCACAGGTCACAATCAAACCCAGGGGTGTTTTGGGCTCTGTGCCAGGGTCTGTGAGCCCCCTGGCAGGGTCTGGGCTGTTCTGGACAGCCAGAGGGATGTCCTGGGCTCTGACACCCTTGCTGGTGGAGGACAAGACGTGTGGGTCACTTGGTGTTGGATTATGGTTTTTTTTGACCTAGAGATGGGGTAACTGAGATGCGTTTTAAAAACTTTTATTTTATTTTCAGTCTCATGAGAAGGGTGAGACAATACAGATGTTACATTTCACACCATCACAATCAGAAGCCAACTTTTTCTTAATTACAACACACTGCAAGTGTTTCTTGGCTGCTGTGAGCTGGTGTCAGCTTTAGCCACACCATGCTGTAAATGCCTTAAAGTCAATCATGCCTTAAAGCCACAATTTGGTAGGGTGAAAATGAATAATTCCGAGCATGGATAACCTCTTCTTCCCAGGCTATCCCTGCCCTGGGAATCAACATCAGGTCTGTAGGAAGATGCCATGGATTTGGGGCTGGATGCTGTGGCAGGGAAGCACAAGGGAAGCACAAGGGAAGCACTGGGATGTATGAGAGAGCATTTTGGTCACCCAGCTGGGATATTTCCTGTTCTCTCTCTTTGGTGCACAGGTTTGTCATTCTTGTGTCAAGAATGACACAGGAATAGGTGGGAGGCAGTATTGCAGAAAGAGTAAAAGAAGGTTTTATTTAAGAGAACTGCGGGGTTTTTATAGTGATACAATAGATTTTATTTGATTGGTAATTAATAAAAACACTTTCTTCATACACTGTCTTTGAGAAGAATAGAAAGACAAAATCGAAAAACATTTCTTGTAGGTTGTTTATACTTAACAAGTTATCACATCTTTACAACTTTTTAAAAATTCTCCCAAGCTGCTGTGAGGAACGTTGCAGTTTCTCTCTCGCTGTCCCATGGCATCCACACAGGTTTGCTCAGGATCTGATCTCCCTGCTGCCCAAAGGTGAGGAAAGGCTGGCAGAGCACCCCTGATTTATCCCTGCGTGCCAGCCCAGCTCACCCCAGCCCAGCCACGGCTATTATTAGCTGACAGATTTTAAAGAAAAGCTCTATAAATCTCCCCTTGTGCCATAAGTACATTCCTGCCTTGGGAGACCACAGAGAAGCTCATTATCCCACATCCTGAGAGAGAGGCATGTGTCATCCTCAGTGACACTCTGAGCATCCTCAGGTTACCTCTCCAGCCCGGCCTGGGGAGCTTCTGCTGCAGTTAAACAGAGCTGGATGCTCACTCAGGGCAGAGCAAGGGAAAATGTGCTTTTTTAGCAAGGCAGGAGCCCAGGAAATAAAATTCCTGGCTGTCATTCCCTTCTGCCCGGCCACAGCAGGGAAATACAAACAATAATTAGAGGGGAAAAGGTGTGGGGGGTGTGATTTGAGGGCTGCTGTGAGCTGGTGTCAGGTGGGACTCTGGTCTGAAGGACAGTTAATCCCCAGGGCTTTCCTGCAATGAAAAAATGAGGAAAAAAAAAAAAAAAGGGAAAAAAGGAAGAAAAGGGAGAGATTTTTGTCTGAATATGGGTCTGGTGCAGGGTCTGATGGTGCTCCATGGACCTGGGAACTTCATTCACCTCTGGTGCAAGTGCCTCTGGCTTTTCTCATGGATGGGATCAGCGGGGTGAGCAGGACTCCCCCAGCTCAACAATTACAAACCACCAAACCTGACGTGGGTTTTCCAACTCAGACTCACCCCAGACCTCCACAGAGTTTCCCAGGGTGTTTTATTGGTACCAAAGGCTTTCAGACCTTCTCCTCCAGGTGCCAGGCCCAGCTGTGGCTCTCCATTAAGATGTGCTGCGGAGCAGCAATCGCTGGAGTCCGAACCAGTTCTCCAGATTGAGAACTTGCCAAGTGCTGGATAAGCTGTAATAGTCTCTTGTTGTGAGAGCACCCCGCTGACACAGGCTCTGATCTGAAAGGAGCAGGAGCAGAATTCAATTCCTTTGGTTGAAATCTGTCCATTATTGTCGGGCATTGGATTGCAGGAGCAGGAACAGCCCCACTCTGGAAGCAATGAAGTGCTCACTGTGAGAGCCCTGACGTGAGCTGTGCTGGGGGTTTGGAGAAATCACACCAGGCAGCTTCAAAACCACAGCAGCTCTGGCACCTGGGGCTTACGAGAGGGCTTTTTTCCCCAAGGAGAGACACAATCCTGGAAAAAGTGTGGGGGCTGGAGAGCAGGGAAGGAGCCCTGAATTGGATGCACGTTGCCTGAAGCCCTCCCAGTGCAGAGCCAGGCCCGCAGTGCTTGGCTCAGGGAAGTCACTTCAGGACACATTTTTAATATAGTTGGAAGCCTAAAGGTTCAGCCAGGTGTCTCATGGGATTTGCAATAGCATCTAAGAGCTGCAATTCCTTGAAATCCCGCAAAGTGCGTGAGGAACGAGCTGGAGTTGAGGGAGAGGGGCAGAGTGGAAGTGCAGCAGGGTGTTGTATGGCTTTTGCAGGGGAAAACCAGAGCAGCTGTGCTCCAAAATACCCTGCAGTTTCTACCTTTTCATATAAAAAAGATTGAAAAAAGAGTTTCCTGTCTGAAAAGAGGGTTTCCTCTCTGAAAACAGGGTTTTCTTCCTGAAAAGCACAGAGATGCTCCAGGGCTGGAGCCTCTCTGCTCTGGAGCCAGGCTGGGAGAGCTGGGGGCTGTTCATGTGAACAAGAGAAGGCTCCAGGGAGAGCTCAGAGCCCCTGTCAGGGCCTAAAGGGGCTCCAGGAGAGCTGCAGAGGGACTGGGGACAAGGGATGGAGGGGCAGGACACAGGGAATGGCTCCCAGTGCCAGAGGGCAGGGCTGGATGGGATACTGGGACAGAATTTCTCCCTTGGGGTGGGGGGGTGGAATAGGATGATCTCTCAGGTCCCTTTGAAGCCAAACCATTCTGGGATTCCATGATTCCATTCTGTTCTCATCCTCCCATCCTTGCCCAGCTGTCCATCAGCCCCTCTCCCATCCCTGCTGCCAAGGGAAGGCTCTCCCTTCTCCAGAGCTGCTGAATCCCTTTATTAAGATGCCTCTGGAATCGATGGCCTTTCCTCTCCTGCCCTGATCTTGGTGTCAGCTGCAGACTCTATCAGGGGTGATGGGATGTTTTCTTCCAGGTCATTGATAGAAATGTCAGCTGGAGCCAGCAGCCCTGGCACGCAGCAGGAGCACAAGGCTCTGTGATTCCCACTCCAAGAGGTGCCTTTTGGAAGTTGTCAACCAGGCAGTTTTTAATCCATCTAATTTGTGCCACGGTGATTTCCTGCCCTCCCAGTTTCTTAATCAAGATGACACCAGGACCCAACCTTGCTGGAGCTCGAGTACGTTGTGCTGACAACGTCACCTTTATCAGCCCAAATTTATAACCTCATCAAAAAAAGATATCAACTTAGCTGGGCAAGATTTATTTTCCATAAATCCTTGTTGATTGTCATCTTTTATGTTATTCCCTTTAATTCCTTATTAAACAAGTCCCGTAGCCGACATCCCATTATTTCACCCAAAATCAATGTCAGGCTGACAGGGCTGTAATTACACAGGTCATCTTGTTTATCCTTCCCACATATTGGCACAACACTCGTTTTCTTTCGGCTTTCTGGATCTCTCCCAGTGCTCAAGGGTTTATTGGAGATCAGTATCACAGGCAGAGCTGTGTCTGACTGGGTGGCACAGGCAGGGATGGGATGATTCTGCATCCCATATGGAGATCTCATGATTAATCAAAATTCTGAGATGTTTCAACTCGATCCTGATGGATTTTTCTCATTTTTCTGTGAGGACTTTTCTCCACTTTTTTTACAAGCGGAGAAAAGTGTTCACAGCCAGCTTGGACTGGTGTAGTGGAAGGTGTCCCTGCCCACAGCTGGAGGGCAGAACAAAATGAGATTTAGGGTCTCTTCCAATCAAAAGTGTTCTATTATTGAATGAAAATGGGCAGAAAACATGAGCTAAACCCAAAGCTCATGCTCAGCACAAAGCCCCCAAAACACGTTGGTGCTCTGAAATCTCAAGGGTTTGGTATAAATTATGCATTTATGGATGTGTGTAGGGATCACTCTCTAGATGTTTTTATTTTCTCCTCAATCCTGGTTTTCTGGCCCAGGAATATTAAGTTTGTGCCTGGATGAGCAATTGCTACTTACACTGATGGGGCTCTCACGTTTCAATCTCTATTTCTCACTTGGGTTATAGACACTTCCCAGCATTGGCTGCCTCAGAACCTATAAATTAAAACTTCCACGTTCCCTCTCCTCACTCCCAGTTCAGCAGAGGACAGAATATCCATCTGGGCATGTTTTTCCTTGCCTCCACCTCGGGTGAGAGCCGTGCTATCAGCCTGGTTCCTCACACTGTTTGCACAGGAGCATCAAAGGCAAGGGAAGGCATTTTTCATCAAAGCTGCCGGATTTCTTGGCCAATTTTAAGTGGAAGGGGCTCAGCTGGGGCATCTTGTTCCAGCCCCACTCCTCTGCCCTGGGGGATTTCAAAGGAGCTGCAGCTCTGATGTGCACATGGAGCATCCCCTGCCCTCGGAGCAGCTCCTGCCGAGCTCAGCAGCAGGACAGAGCTCAGCCCATGGGGAGGGGAGCGATGGGGTAAAGGGGGAGGGAGGAAAGGCTTATGAAAAATATCCTGGGAGCAAGGATTGGATCCGAGCTGGTGCTGCACACATGGGACTGCAAAATAATTAGGAAGGAGGATTGCATTTCTGTATTTTTTGTCATTAGGATGTTTTTCCCCCAGGGCAGCATTACACCTGCCTCATGCTGGGACGATTCTTTTCTTTGTTTTTGTGTGCTGATATTGGGATTTACCTCTCTTTTCTCCTCCTGAAATTCAGTTTTTGCTGCACCATTCCTGCAGGATACAGGAATGATTTTTCCTTGAGGTGGGAGGGAAATTGAGGCAGAGTGAACCAAGATGGGTGCAGCAGGGAGGGAGCACTTTTTGTCTTGCAACATCCAGTGCTCCCCATGACTGAGCAACTTGGAGTTCAGGGTTACTTCTCTTCCTAAATGTGCTGGAAATTGCTGCTTCAAGGGTGACAAAGTTCCCATCTCCTGGGCTCTTGGGGAATCCACTGCATTTGAGCCACTTTGCAGCCAAGGTCAGTCTTTGCAGCCAAACCAGCTGAAATCCTGGCCTGGGGAACCACAGTTGGGGCTGGCCAGGTATAAAAAGGCTCCCTGGTGTCTCCAGCCTTGCAAGGTCTGGCTTTTCCCAGTCCCTGTGCCAGGTTTGGGGAGTTTGAGGCTGTGAGCCTCACGCCGGGTGCTGTCTGCGGCTCCAGGCCTCCCCCAGGATATGACAAGCCAGAATACATTGCAGCAGGAGTTCAAAATTATCTATCACCAACATCCACTTAATCCATCGTCAGGAGAAGGGAAAAGCTCTCCACGCCTGCAGGAGCTGGGAACAAGGCACGGTTTCTTATGCTGAGCCTGTGTTCCCACTTGTCAGTTTGATTTCTCAATGCTCTGCAATCTCTGCTACTCTCGGGCAGGAGATGGCGTCACGTCCATCACCCCTTATCGCTCGGGCCCCGTGTCTCCCTTTCTTCTCTCTCAGCCTCTTTGCAATCTTGAACCACTGAAGAAAAAAAAGGAAAGAAAAGAAAAAAGAAAAAAAAAGAAACAGGAAAAGAGGCAGAAGCAGAAGCGGCTTTTCAGTTCCTTATCTGCTGCAGCCTGGATTACATCCAGGCCTCTTGCTATGATCCTTCAAGTTCCTGCTAAACATGCCCTGCATCTCCTGATAACATTAAATCTGCATCTCGGGTGGGTTTGCTGGCACTCCTGGGCACAGGAGGGGCGGGGGTGTGGGGAAGGAGCAGCACTGGCACAGGCTGTGGTGTGTGAGGAGAGGGCAGAGCAGCACGGACACCTCCGGCTCTGGTTTGCTCCCAGCTGAGTCTGGTCTGGGTGGAAATAAAGCAGGACTAGCCCAGGACACCTCTGTGATGGGTTGAGTTTTCCAGAAGGTGATGAATTTGCAGGGTCAGGGAGGTCCTCAGGCTGCACAAGGCTGAGGCAGTGCAGGTCACAGTTTCTCAGGATAAATGATTTGATTTTCTCAGGATAAATAATTTGATTTTATATCCCATTACTTGGGATGAGTTTGAGAATCCAGTATCCCATTGTAGCACTGCAGCCGCTGGGGAGTGAAAATTGTTGGTGCAAAGAAATCAACCTCCAAATTCATGCAGGAAGTTAATGAAGAGAAAGAGAGTCTTATTTTGGACTCATTACAGTCAGCAGTGATGTCCAATTAAGAGAAATCCACAGCGTATCCCCAGCAGTGATTTAAAAATAGCAGCTGTAGGCTCCAAGTCATCCTGGGCGCCAAAGGAGGGGAAGCAGGGGTTTAACTCTTTTCCTGCACTCTCTGCTTCATGAGGGCAAGGCAGGACAGGAAACCCAGGAGTTCTGACCAAGAGCATCCCCAGGCTGGCTTGGCAAACCCTGACTTGCTGGTCACTGCTCTGCTGGTCATTGGCACTTTTAGCTATCAGAGCTGTTGGCCATTGGCTGTTGGTCACTCAGGCTGTTGCCTGTTGGGATGATGGCAGACTCATGGCCATTGGGTCTCTTGGCCTTTGGGTCTACTGGCCATTGGATCTCTTGGCCATTGGATCTCTTGGCTATTGGTTGTCTTGGCCATTGGGTCTCTTGGCCATTGGGTCTATTGGCCATAAGGCTGTTGGCCACTGGAGCTGTTGATCATTGAGTCTGTTGGGCATGGGGGCTGTTGGTCATGGGGGCTGTTGATCATGGGGACTATTGGCCATTGGGTCTGCTGTCCATTGAGTCTGTTGGCCATTGGAGCTATTGACCATTTGGGCTGTTGGCCATTGCATCTGTTGACCATCAGGGCTGTTGGTCATCATGTCAACAGACCATCAAGGCTCACAGGCCATCAGGGCTGTTGGCCATTGGGTCCACTGGCCATTGGGTTTATTTGCCATCAGTGCTGTTGGCCATTGAGACTGCTGATCATCGGGCTGTTGACTCTTTAGGCTGTTGGCCATTGACTCTGTTGGCCACTGGGGCTGTTGGCACAGACCAACCTGGTCTCTACAGGACCAGTGGAACTGCTGCTAAACCCCCCCCAGGGCTCAGAGCCCTGTATGATCCTGGTTTGAAGGAAGGCTGAGTTTCCTCTTTTTCATTTCCTGGATCCCCGAGGAGGTGTGGGGGAATGAAGGTGCCTGGGCCTGGACACGGATGATTTCTCTGGCACACCTGAACCGAGTGTTCCCAAGACTTATGGCTTGTTTTGGTCCTAACCCCAGCGCAGCACTGATGTTATTGATACAGGCGGTAATTACATTTTCACACAGGCATTTTTTCTGTCTCTACACCGTGTTTATTACAGACTTTCAATTATTCATTTTTCCCCCTCTCTTGTTATCCCTCCCTCTTCTTCTTTGCCGATTTTTTCTGGCCTCCTTGTCTTATTTTTCATCTGCTCTTTGGCTTTTTCTTCACCTCTAATTCCTGTGTTTCCAGACCATCTCTCTGACCTGGACAAGGCCAGTGAAGACCAGACCTTGTCCCCATCCCTGGACTATTTTGGGATATCTCCTCTGTGTTCAATTTTCTCGCCACCCTTTGCCCCAGCTGATTTTTCCGCACCGCCGAGCTCCTTCCACAGAGCTCCCTGGTGCCTTTTCTGTTACAGAATGAGAAATAAAAATGTGGTGCCTTTGTTGCTGCTCATCTATCTGCCGTGCCCAGGTGAATAATGCAGGGAAACATGTATGTATTTATACAGCAAATGGGAAAATACATTTCTTAAGATGAATGAGGTTGTTTTCAGCCTTGATGCACCCAATAAAATAAGCCGGTATCAAGAGGGAGGTTTATTTTGAAGTCTGGACGTGTCATAATATCAGCTCCCAAGCAGGACTTCAAATTATATAAATCAGAGAGAGGAGGAGAGGGGAAAGGCCGGGAGAGCAGCGAGCACAGAGGTAGCGTGGCCATAAAAAGCTGGAAGCAGGTGTGGGATGCACAAACACAGGGACACGTCAGTGGGATGTGCTGGATGGAGACTTGAGCTGAGCTTTGACACAGCTTTTGTGTCTCCTCTTTCTTTTGGCTCATGTATTTTCCTC
This sequence comes from Passerina amoena, assembly GCA_013401095.1. Lineage (NCBI taxonomy): Eukaryota > Metazoa > Chordata > Aves > Passeriformes > Cardinalidae > Passerina > Passerina amoena. The sequence continues at coordinate 26,360 of WBNP01001590.1, read as the reverse complement.
TCTGTGCCTAGCTTGGGAGCAAACCCCACAGGAAAAATTGTGGAGGTTGGGAAAAACACAGTGTTGAGATGCCTGGTAAGGGGACACCAACCATGAGCTTGTCCCCAAATCTGAGCACAACAACGCCTCCCTAAGGGAATCCTGCTGCCCCCTTCTAGATCTGCTTCAAATCCACTTTCAAAACCCCATGGATTTCCATAATTCCACCAAAAACCACACCAAGAGCCTCATGCTGGCCACAAACTGCTGCCAAATGAGTCAAGATGTTGCAATAGGTTTATAAGCAAGCGGCAAGTTGTTGTTTTTGTGGGAAAAGAGCATTTTCTCAGTGGAAACCACAGATTTTTAATAGTTCTCCCCCCTAATAAAAGAGGGCTGCCAAGCTTCCCTGTGTTGGTGCACAGATTTCTGCTTTCCCGGTGGAAATTTGGGGGCGTGTCTGGCATGCCACATGCTCTTCCCAGCTGAAAACTCCTTTGCTGTGCCAAAGCAAAGTGGGGGAGACGTGGAAAAAAAAAAAAAAAATACAACCCAGCCTGTAACAAGCCGTAGGCTTAATGTCACAGCTTTGCCTGGCACGGAGGGGAAAAAAAATTCCCATGCTGTTTTCGTGCAGCCTGGAGAGAGCTTTCCCTGCTCCAAGTGCAAGGCAGAAGTGTAAAGCATGTTGTGATCTCGATTTAGGATCACTGCTGTTATTTATCCGTGAGGTGTCATCCAGACAGAGCAGGAGAGGAGCCTGAGGGGAAAAAAACCTGCTGGTCTTCAGAAGTCACGAGGCTGGAGAGCTCCCCCCCAGCTCCTCCTCGCAGCCCTGGTGTCTGTGGGGGATTTCATGGCTTTGGGGGATGTTTAGCAACTGAGTTTTTGGGGTTTTTTTCGGGGGGATGGGGGAGAGGAGGCTGTAGAATGCAGCGTTTCTGCTAAAAGCCTTGAGAAAAAGGGGTTGGATCCACCTCCCAACCTGGGATTTGAAAACCGTGTGGATGTGGCATTTAGGGACATGGTTTAGTGTCACAGCCTTGGCAGTGCTGGGGGAATGGTTGGACTTGATCTTAAGGGGCTTTTCTAACCTAGATAATCAATGACATATATTTATTATAATATTTAATATAAATAATATGATTCTCTGGTCCCATGGTTGAACCCTTCTCTAGAGGAGGGAGCTGCAGCCTCAGAACACTTTTCCCACTTTTTTGCCCTTTATTTTTGAGGAGTTTCTGATGTTTTGGGAGCGCATCTCCCTCTGCAAAAACACCTGTTCCCTTTATTGTTTTCTTCCCAGATTTTTCTTTTTGGGGGAAGTGCTGCTAAAGCTTCACAGGAGGAGCTTCCTGAAGCCCAAACCTGGGAATGAGGCTGCAGAAATCCCTCAGGAGAAACAATTTGTCCATTCCCCTCCGGGTTTGGCTTTGTCACCAGAGCTGTGTTTGCTCTCACAGCAGATACATCTTGCAGGGGATGTCTCACTTGCTGGGAAGGTTTCATTCCCAATAATTTTCAGACACTGCTGCCCTCATGATTTATCCCCCTTCGGTTTAGATCTCATTTTTCCCAATTTTACCTTTGTCTCCAGGAAAGCTCGTCTATTTTAGTGCCATTTCCTCTCTCTCTCTCTGGCTCACACACTCCCTGTAGCCCAAACTTGTCTTCTTTTCATATTTATTCCAGTATTTGTCTTCTCCTCCCCGTGCCAGCTGCACTCTCAGGATTTATCTCCTCTCTTTCCATGATCTGTCTCTGAGTGCAGTGACTTTGTTTTTCTTTCTTCAGCCGTTTCCTTGGGCAAGGTTTAACCGCGGTGTTTGCTGAGGGCTGAGGGAAGGAAAGAGAGAGGAAAAGAGGGTGGGGAGGGGTTGGGTCCTGCCCCTATTTTGACACCAATCTTCAGGGATCAGCAGTTGGTTGGGCACAATATTTTCCAGGGTTTAATCCATATATCCATGGCTCCTCTTGCTCCCACAAAGACGTTATATCCCAAAAAAGGAGAATTTTTGATTACTGTGAAACTTCTTGACCATCGTGTGCTTCTGACTCTGCTGGCTCTTGATGCTCTCTGCAAAGGTGGGTGGAGAAACATCCCCTTGCCTCAGTTTCCACTTCTGTGGGGAAAAATAATGGTGTTCATGCCCACATTTCACATCCAAAACCTTTTCCAGCAGAGGATTTCATTTAACAGTGGAAAAACAAGGATTAAAAAAAAAAAAAAAACAAACCAACAAACCCAAAACCCCCAACTGATTTTTCATAAGGAAAACTTAATAGAAAATTATTTTAATTTTTCTACAAAATATTTGGGTTTTTTCCACTGGGATAGTGTAAAGATAAAAAAAATCAAGTTGTTTCAACAAGTTCTTGCTGAAAAGTGAATTTTCCTCCTCCCTGTGTGGCCCTGGGGGATTTTCAGTGAGACCTGCCAGCTTTGGGTTAGGATCCAAAGATTCAATCACTGGCACTGAAGGAGGGTGAGACACCCAGGGGAAAATGTGTGTGGGAAAAGCTCCCTGGGGTCACCTGATTCCAGTGTTTTGGGTTAATTTATTAACTGGGGATCTGGGGAGCAGCATCCTCAGTACTTCTGTTGCTTCCCACCCTCTACTGCCCGACCAGCCAAGTCCATCCCTTCCCCTGCTCATTGCCTGGTCACTGGGACATGAGGAGTGGTGTAATTCCCTGAAAAGTGCCTTTCCCCCTATCCTGGCAAGCACTGGAAGGGCTGGGAATGAAACCAAAATCCTCCCTGCACCTCCCCTGCAGCCAAGCCTTGTGCCCTTGGAGGGCAATGCTTCATCCCTTTGTTTCCCATCAGCATCTCCAGATCTTCGGGGGGTAAAAATGGGAATGCAATTCCCAACTTCCCCCTCTGGGTACCTCTGGATGGAATCCCCATCCCCTCAGCACAAAGTGCACCTTCCTCCGACCTGCTGGCATTTCCAAATGTTCCCAAATATCCCGTGCAGACGGTGAATGTGCTTCCCTTGGCTGGACCTGGTCTGGGGCTGAGGCAATGGGGGGCATTGGATGAAGGAATCTTCCTTATCCTCCATGGAAACTCTTCCCAGCCTGGAACTGCAAACCCCCAGAGCTGGGAAGATCCCAATGCTTCCCTTACAATCCTCCCCAACAATTCCAGCTCCCTGTTAATGTCTCCCAACCCTTGAGGGGCTTTTTTTTAAGTTTTCCCTTTTATTTCAATCCTTAAGCTTTGTGCCTTCATTAGTTTAAAACTCAGCTTCTCCCCATTTCCATAGATATTGAGATTGGGCATGACCAACCAAATTCATTTTCCCATACTTTCATCTTCAGGAAAGAAGGAAATCTCTTCCTGAAATGCCAATGTTTTTATCTGTTGGCTTGGGATACCCAGCATCTTTCCAGCCTGGCTGGAGCAGATGTTTCTCCTTCCATTGAGCTGCTGACTAAACAGAACCCCCAGCAAAGCCTTTGCTTTGGATTCACCCCAGGAACATCTTCCAGGGATGGGATGATTTAAACTTCTAAATGAAAATTAACAACTCAGAGCCTTCCATCGCTTCCCCCTGGCCTGGCAACCTCGTGGCACGTCCGTTTTTGGGGAAGAAGGGAACTGAAATAAAAAGGTGTCAGATGCCTGCTTTATCAAAAACTTGGAAGCAGCTGATGTGCAGATGTTGCACTCCCAATTTATTGCTACAACAAAGCTGTGGGAGTGATGAAATGGAAATGTGGGGAAAGAGAAGGGGATATTTATGGACATGCTGCTGCCTGTGCTGTGGGGGTGTCTCCCCTTCCTGAATATCAGAAGGAGGGGGAAGGAGGAGGTGGGAGAGCTCCAATTTTACAGAGCAGGAGTAGGTCTGGAAGGGAAAATATGGAGAAAAAAGTGGATTTCTCCATATCTTAAGAATTTACTGGACATCATGAGACAACAGGAAGCGGCTTCTTCCAAAGGCTGGAGGTTGGAGATTTAATAGGTGCCTTTCCAAGGATGATTTTTGCCTCATCCATGACAGTTTTTTGCTGGATTTCGAGGGGTTTGAAGGGACAGGGCTGATGTTCTGTCCCTTGAGCACGTTTCCAAGTGGAGCAGTGGAGCCTTGGCGCCAGCACCGTCTGCCTGAGGAGCAGCTGAGGAGTCAGGGACTATTATTGTGTCTGTCCCCTCTCTGAGCCGCTTCTTCCCAAGCAGCAATTCAGCCCCAGCTCCTGAGAGCAGCTTTCATCACATCAGTCACTCGAGCAACCAGCAGGGCTTGCACAGAGGGGCTTCTTCAATGGGGGAGATGCAGAGACCTCGCGCCAACCCTGGGATGCTCCTCTGAACCTCTGCGCCAGTTTTGGCTCCTCTGAACCTCTGTGCCAGTTTTGGCTCCTCTGAACCTCTGTGCCAGTTTTGGCTCCTCTGAACCTCTGTGCCAGTTTTGGCTCATCCAGCCCAGTCTGTTGATTACTCAACCAAAGAGTTCAGCCCCTTGTGAAGCCCAAAGCACCTCCAAGCATCCTCCCTTTACTTCCCTTCCCCTGTGGGGAAGATTCCTCCCCAACACCCTCCCTCTGGCTCACAAGTGTAGGTGAGGAGAACACCTCATTCCTCTTCCTTGTGTCTTCTCTGGGAGCAGACCCAGCTCCGAGGTGGGATTTATTGGGCAGGGAGCATATGCCTGTGTTCCCACAGCAGATGAAACACGAGGTGTTTGTGTGGATGTAATTGTCGCCTGTGTTTGTTGTGAATCCCTAATGAGGGGCCGGAGCAGATGGCAAAGGCTGGCTGCCAGTCACACTTCCCAGCACTGCCTTTCTCTCAGGAGATTGGGTGATGGGGTTGGTGCAGGGAAGGACCCCACAGGTCAGGTTTTTGTGTTGGGAAACCAATTTTTTCCTTGTGCAAAAGCCCCTCACCCATGACATCAATCCCATTAAAAATAACCCCAAATCTTGCACTTAAAGCTGGTGGTTTCCCCACCCGACTCCAATGTGGAACCTGCTTTTCAGAACAAAGCCAGGGTGCAAAGCCCAAATCCCACCCCACATCCAAATCACTTAAAGCTGATGGTTTCCCCGCCTGACTCCAGCATGGAACCTGATTTTCAACCCAAAGCCAGGATGCAAACCCCAAACCCATCCCACATCCAAATCTCTTAAAGCTGATGGTTTCCCCACCTGATTCCAACGTGGAACCTGATTTTCAACCCAAAGCCCAAATTCCATCCCACATCCAAATCACCCCCCAAAGCAGCAGGTTCTGGGGGTTCAGACTGGGGGGAAAATGGGCAAAATCCTCTCCCAAAGGACATGGCTGCATCCTTGCAGCCTCCCTGAGCTAAATTGGAATTTCCCAGATACCTGAACCTTCTGGGAGCCTCACGCTGGCGCCATGCTATAAATATAGCTGAGAAGACACTTCTATTATAAGTCACCAATTTCTGGAAGCAGAATTGGGCAAATTAGAGAAGAAAAAATGAAATAAAATAAAAGCAGAGCAGAGAAGGAGGAGGAGAGGCCTCAGAGCTTTGCAAAGATTTAGTTATCCGTGCTTTGGAGATCTTCCTGGGCATGGCTCAGAGAAAACGCCGACCTGAGGAGGAGCCTGGAGAACAACAGAAACCCAGCAGCAGAGCACAGAGCGAATGGAGCCGCCACGTCTGGAAGTTAATTAGCGCTGGGCAGATCATTAGCTACAGCAGCCCTTTTAATTAGAGCTGCAGGGCTCCGTTTCACTCTGGATTGGCACCGTAAGGTTGTCCCTGCGCTGGCATCGGGCTGAGATCCCTCCTGGGCAGCTGCTGCCATCCCGTTGTTCCTGCCCCTGAAAGGGTTGTGAGCATCCTCATCCCTGCTGCCCCACGTGCTTTGGGAGGCAGAGACCTCTCCCTTGGTCTTGGAACCAAATCCAGCTCCAGAGGCCAAACTCAGAGCATCAAACTGCTTTTGTAATTAAGCTTGAGGTGGCTTTGCTTTGCTTTGACCTCATTTAGGCTCAGTTTGGGCTCTCCCAGAAGTGAAACGGCCCCTTAATTGCTCAAACAAAGACAGGCATAATTAATAGCCATTTTATCAAATTGCTTCTTTGAAACGCTATGAAAAAAAATAACCCTCAAACCAAGAAAGGAGCCCTCCTCCCTCTCTCCAGAGTCACTGCTTCTGTTTTCAGCCCATGTGCCCTCTGCATTCCTGGGGCTCCCACACAATTCCCCTCAACCTCTCCACTGAAAAGGGCAACAGGAAGGGTTTTAAACTAAAAGAGGAGAGATTTGGACTGGAGAGTGGGAAGGAATTGTTCCTGTGAGGGTGGGCAGGCCCTGGCACAGGGTGCCCAGAGCAGCTGGGGCTGCCCCTGGATCCCTGGCAGTGCCCAAGGCCAGGCTGGACAGAGCTTGGGGCAACCTGGGATAGTGAAATGTGTCCCTGCCATGGCAAGGGATGAGCTCTAAACTCCCTTTTCACCCAGACCTTTCCATTATTCTGTGATTTTCTCTCCTTAAAGTCTGATCTCTCTTACCCAGCAATTACTTTCCCTTGCCCTTGGGTAAAGGACCAGCTTTGCCATCCTCGAAGGGGGAAGAAATGGAAAAGGATGAGGCTGCTCTTGGCTCATGATGGGAATACAGTGGCAAATTCATTTTATTAAGATCTGATAAGAGAAGGGTTTTTCTCCTCCTTTCTGCCTCACCTTGAGAGCAGCGCCTGCCTCTCTCACGTGCGACCTTGGAAGTGGTTCTGGGGCCAGGCAGAGCCCTCCCATTTTCCTGCAATGTCATCCATTACTCAGCTCAACGCTCCCAGCAGGAGGAGATGAGCACACCAGGAAAGGAAAAAAGGAGAAGCCTCAAAGAGAGCACAAATTAAAGCAACTGAGATCAGATAACAAGGAAATACAGTTAAAATGTTTCCTTCCTTTCTTCCTCCGGGCTGGCCCTGGGGAAAATCCATCTCATTTACCATTCTGGACCACTGGATGTGATTTTCCTGCAGGTTTGGGGGGGAGTGAGGATGGAGCTGGAGAAGCTGAAACTTTTTCCCCTCTTTTCTCTTTTCCCAGCTGTTCCTTGACCTCTGCAGTTATCTCCAGCCTTATCAGCAACACAAGATGGCTTTTTTCACATCAGTAAGCACCATCCAAAATACAACAGTCACAAAGAATAAGAGAAAAACAAATCAATGCCCACAAACAATGGGCCAAAAAATGCATGAGGACTAGTTTTGATGAGGACAATTTATAAAAAGCCCTAAACCATAAAATCTTTGAATCTTTCCAGCATTAATTGCTTAGTTTTCCCCTGGGGAGAATATACTTCGCATCCTGAGCTGAAGATGGTTTGTTTTGGCCTCTTGGGTTTTTATTTTTTGACTTCTTCTCCTGTTTTAAATGAGCTTTCAATGTAATAATTGAGATCTTTTTCTTTCCTTGGGGTGTTGAGGTCACCTTGGGGTACAGTTCACCCCTGGATGCTGATCCTGCCTCCAGGAGCAGCAAACCTCCCCCTGCCCCTCCATCCATGGGCAGGTAATGAACATTCCACTTTGGCAAGGGGATCACCTGGCCAAGACCTCACCCAGCACTCCGTGAGGCCAGGTGTGACCTGGATCAGGCCTTTTTGCCCATTTTGCCTCATTTTTGAGGATGGGAAGAGATGGAGACGTGGGGATGGGCCCACACATGGAGCTTGGCCTGGAATCTGCTCCTTACCCCCCCGGGCAGTTTGCTGGAAGCAATAATTAAAAGTCATGTTTAAACACTTTTAAACCATTATTCCTTAATTTCTTCGGGCCAGAGAGGGAAAGAGGAGGGACGGTTTGGGTACAAGCAGCTCGTGCCCATGGCTGAGGTACCATGGCAGGAGTTTGGTGCTCTGGAAGGAGCTCAGGCATCCCTGGTGTGGTTTGGCACATCCCAGCCGGGATCTCTGCGGCCTCTCCCGGCACAGCCCCGTCTCCAGCTGCCTCTCCTCCGGCTCCGTTTGAAGCTGCAGCAGGTCTGGAGTTCAGCAGAGCCCCCCTCTAGATGTATTATTCATTTCTGTGCTTTAATGATGTGATAAAGTTGCTGGAAATAGGGGAAGGCTCATTAAACTTCCATTTGAATATAGAGCACAACTACGTTTGAAGGGAGAGGGAACCAGTCCTGCACCTTCTCCCCTCCCTTCCCCGCACCCAGGCCGGTGCTGCTGATGAGATTTCGGAGATTTCTGCTGCTGGGGGGCGGCAGGAGGGCACCCAGGGGTGCTGGGACATCCTGGAGCACCCCCAGGACCCCAGGGCTGGGGTCTGCTCTGTGGGGGCTTTCCCTCCTCCCACCTTGAAAGAGCTGAAATCAAAGGAGTGAAGTGCTGGAATTTGCTTCGGCTTTTCTGCCAGAGGCAACAGCATCTATAAAAGATGATCTGGGTCCTCCTGGTCCTTTGCATTTCCAAAAGAAGCCCTGGAAGGCTGGGCTGCCCCGTGTCCCCGGCAGAGCCGGGGTGGGGTGGGCTGTGGGTGCTGCAGGACAAGGAGCAGCCAGCCCTACCTGTCCCACAGCCCGGGGCTGGCACAGCCCAGCCACGCCCGGAGCGAGTCGCTGCAGGTGAGCCAGCAGCTCCAGAGCGTTTGTTTAGGGTTTATCCAGCCCCACTAATGGAAAGCTTCCCCCTGCTGCCAGCCATCCCCCCGTTCTTGATGTTTTTCCTCTCCTCCCTGTTCCCCCTCCCCGTGCAGGGATCTTGCTCAGCTCTCCTGATCAGAGGTTGGCTTTGATCTTCCCCGGAGAAGCCGGCTCGGTGGAGATGCTCAGCAGCCCTTGGAAAATAATTGCACCTCTCTGCAGCTGGGGAGAGAGAGAGAGAGGAGTCTGCTATGGGCTCCTGCCATGGGCTCCTGCCATGGGCTCTGTGGGGCTGGGATGGCATCCTGGGCAGGGATCTGAGCAAGGATCCGAGCAGGGATCCTGAGAGGGAATCTGAGCAGGGATCCTGAACAAGAAATCTGAGCAGGGATCCTTGGCAGGGATCTGAGCAGGCATCCTGACAGGGAATATGAACAGGCATCCTGAGAAGGAATCTGAACAGGGATCCTTAGCAGGAATCCTGAGAGGGAATCTGAGCAGGGATCCTGAACAAGAAATCTGAGCAGGGATCCTAGACAGGGAATTTGAGTGCGGATCCTGACAGGGATCCTGAGCAGGGATCTGAGCAGGGATCCTCACCCTCTGTCTCCCCCCTCACCCACCCCTGGTTAATCAGACCCTGTGGATGGGCAGGCACAATCCTGGTGTGCCCTTAGTGAAGTATTTTGGCAAAGGGTGTTTGCTGCTAAGTCTGAGGGTGCTGAAATTGTCTTTTATTTAAAAATTGATGTTTCACCTCAAAAGCTGGTCCTGAGTGTCCCCTGGCTGTGGGTGGCTCTGGCATGGTGAGCACGTGATGGGAGTGATCAGAGTAGGAGCAGCCCGGAGAAGTGGAGCTGTCCAGGGAGGTTGGGGACTCCTCATCCCTGGCAGTGCCCAAGGCCACGTTGGACAGGGCTTGGAGCAACCTGGGACAGGGGAAGGTGTCCCTGCCCATGGCAGGGGGTGGAACAGGATGAGCTGTAAGGTCCCTTCCCACCCAAACCATTCCAGAACTTTGTGGGGTTCATCAGCTCTGCCACTGCTTTCCCTGCAAACATCCCTGTGCCCATGGCTGAGGCCTTCTTAGGGCACAGGGTTATTTTGCAGGGAGCAATTGGCCCATTCACCTTCTTTAACACTTCTGTCCTCTCCCTGTAGCTGGGCTAAGGGATGCAGATTGCAGTGGGATTTATGAATGCAATAATAAATCCCAATGACCTCATGGCAGGAGGACAAAACCTCCCAGGACACGAATCCCAAAGCTTTCCCGGGTCCGTAGTTTTGTTTGAGTGCTAAAACCGGGTTTGGTTGGGAAGCTCCAGGCAGAGGTGGCAGAGCCACCTCATGCTCAGCTCAGTTACTGTGGTGCTTCATCCCCTCGGTGTGGGTTTGCTGGGCTGGGATTTGGAGCGCCCTGACCTGCTGCACCTCCTGGGCTCAAACCTGACACAGCCCCGTGGGGAGAAAGCTCATTAGGAGCCCTGCTGTGCTGACCATCCCCAGCTAATTATGAGCTGCCTCCTTAAATTTCCCTTGGCTTGTTTCTATTGGAGACGGGATTTGTCTCCAGTTGAGGCTGTCATTGCATTTCAATTCTCCTCTCCGCACACCGGGCTTTGGGTGGCAGTTTACATTTATTTTATATTTTTATTCCCTCTTTTTTCTTTTCTGTGTTTTTTTTTTTTTTTTGTCAAGTTCTTTGAGAGAAAAGTGTGATGGAAATATGGTGTCATTGTTATGATGATGAGGGGACTATTTGTGATGTGCCAGCACCCTTCTCCCTGGGATCGAACCATTTGAGACATCCCCCAGGTGGCATTTTGCTTCCACAAAGCCAAGCACTTATGCAAATACACACACATGGAAAGTGCCTGTGTGGTGTGTGTGAGTGTGTGGGGATACATAGATCATGTGGGCGTGATTGGAAAGCAAATTCTATAAATAAATCCCATTATCTTATTACACTGTAATTTTCTGTCATTATCTTGCAGTGTGGATCAGATGCATCTGTGGGTTGCGAGGAGAGCGAGGGGCTGGGAAGTGGCAAACTTTTCTGTCTAGCACAGAGATCCAAGGTGGAGGAGATGGAAGGGCTTGGGGATATCTGCCGCTCTCCTCTGCCTGGCAGAGAATTTGAGACCCCAAATCCACTGGGATAAACCCCAATATTTTGCCTGTGCCGCTCTCCACTGAGCCATGCCTGAGCAGGATGCTGTTTCACAGGTGATTTGTTTTCATGGTGAATCCATCTTGCTGATGGGGGTAAAAATTAAAACAAAATAAAAATCCACTGTCTAATTTTTAGTTTGAATGGATTTGGCTTCTGTTTCCAGCTTTTACTGCTCATCCTGCCTTTGGCTGATGGATGAAAGAGGTTTGGCCGTGCCCGGTGTTTTCTCCCCAAGAAGGTGCTCGTGTGCTGTAATCAAATCACTCTCATTCTTCTTCCTGATAAGATAAAGAGGTGAAGCTCTCTGAGTCTCCCACTGTAAGGCATTTTTCCTGGCCCTCAGGTTATTTCTGGGCCTTTCTCTGCACTCTGGTCAATTTTTCAGCATCCTTTCCTTTTGCCAGGTGCATCCCTTGGGACTGACAGGAGCAGCTCAGTGCTGTCCCCAAACTCTGCTGTGCTGCCTCTCCAGCCCCTGGGATGCTTTTCCTGGCTGCTGTGATTGAAAACCATGGATTTTTCTGACCCCAAAACCCCACTTTTCCAAACAATCTGGCTCCGAGCTGCCTAAAACCCCCAAAGAGCTTTGGGACTCTGACTCAGTCACCATTCAGCAGAAAGATCAAAAAAAAAGCCTCACCAGAAAGCCTCAGCCTCATTTGAAAACCAGCACCAAGCTTTGGGATTTTGATTTAAAACATTTTTGTCTAATCCTATTAGCCAAGAGAGGAGACAGGGCTCCTGAAATGACAGTTTCATGTTTTTTTCCCTGTTAACTCCAGGCCTGCAGTCAATTAAACAGTAGATGAGGTGGATCATCCTCGTGGTGCCTGTTGTGAATATGGTGTTTTATAGGGGTGGATGGGAGGTGGGATTTGACTACTCTCACCTGGGATCTGGGATAAATATGTGAATAACTTCCCATGGATTCTGCACTGAGCTGATGCTCTGACCACGAGCAAATAACCTGTGAGAAGAGAAAATGGTTTTTTCTATAACCAGAGAGATTGTGGGTCTTGGGATGCAGGTCGTGGGGTCCTCACCATGGGCCTCACTTGGATCATTATTTCACCAGCTTAATCATATTTTGGAGCTGTAGCCACAAGGAATCTTTGCAACTGAAATTTTATTTGGCTGCCTTTTGGTCTTCAGTGAGTGAAAACCTTTTGGGCACTCCACAAAATGAACTTTTGGGAGGAAACAGCTTGGTGGCAACAGGAACATTTTGTATTCAGAAGATCAAAGTTCTGTTCCACGACCCCTGGAAATGAACATTTGAACAGCAGCAAATGCTGCGCCTGGAATGGCTGAGGTTCACTCCCAGGTCAATGGCTGCATTTGCTCTCCACGAAGTGATCATTAATTTCAAGTTTACGGTTTATTGCCATAAAGGACTTTGAAAAAAAGGAGAACTGTGCCTTCCATTGGGCTGGGCACGTGCTGCTGCCTCGTCTGGGTGAGCAGTGCTTTCCTGGCAGGCTCTGAGCCTCTCCAGCCACTTTGTGAGGGCTGGAAAAGCTGCTCCAGGGCAGCCTAAGGGATTTTTTATGACTGTGTGTGTTTATAGCATTCAGAGTCCAACGCTGCAAGTACCTGGTTTAACAGGTGAGGGGACACAAAGAAAACAGCTGCCATAAAACTGTTTAAAGCACTGTGAAATGGGCTGCAGACACTTCCCTGCTGCTGCACACGGGGTTCAGCTCCCAGCAAGGAGGCTGTTCTTACTGCCAAGCTCCTGGGGCTGTGAGCTGGATCAGCTGGAGCTCCCAGGAGAATGGGGGGTGTGGAAATCCATCTGAATATGGGAATCCATCTGAGTCCCACCTTCCTGCCCTCCCTGATTCCTGTCACTGCCAGCCAGCCTCGCCCAGGCCACGTCAGGAATGAAGGTGAAACCATCATTTCCAAGTTATTTTGGGTAAGTTTAAAGTACATCATATCAAGACAGAGCCAAAGAGGCTCTTGGAGTGTTATCCCAGCCACAGTTCCATCTTCCCAAAAAGCTGGAGCAGTGGATGGGCTGGGAGAGAGCCCTGGAGCTGTTGCAGGGTTTGTTGAACCACTTTGGTTTGGTGGTGGCAGCCCAGAGGCCCAGATTTGACCCTAAAACCTTTCTCTTTCCCATTGCTGAGTCTCGGGGTCTTTCCAGGTCACTGTGACCCCGAGAATGTTTAAAGTCTCTTTTCCCAGCCTGGCACTTCAAGAAGGAGTCAGAGCTCTTCAGTTCTTGGTCTCAATGTTGTTTATTGTATCTTATCTATTAAAAATGTTCTCCTGTCGTGCCGAGGTCCATCCAGCAGGACAGTTCCAGGCACTCTGCCTGCCCCCAGGGCAGTGTGATGTCTTTATACTAAAAACTACATGTACAATATTTACAATTACTTCCCAATACCTATCACCTATGTTAGACAGTGAGCTTCTACTCTAAACCAATCCCAAAGTGCCACCATCACAGCAGAAGATGGAGGCCAAGAAGAAGAAGGAGAAAGGCTGGACACACCCAGATTCCTCCATCTTGCCCCCCTGAATCCCCATACCAAAAACCCCAAAATCGACTTTTCCACCCCGTGATAACTTCACTATTATTCTACCTGAACTCTTGTGTCTTGCTGGTCTTCACATAAGGTTGGTAATTTGCTCCATATGACCCCTTTGCCTGGGTCATAATCAAACACAGGGGTGTTTTGGGCTCTGTGCCAGGGTCTCTGAGCCCCCAGGGAGGGGTCTTGGCCATTCTGGACAGCCAGAGGGATGTCCTGCGTTCCCACAGTTGAGTTCTGTGATTCTGTGTTTCTCTGAGTCCATAATTCCATGGTTTTCCCATGCCCCTCTCAAGACCTGCAGAGCCCCTGGGATGTGCCATCATTAGGGGGGCACTCAATGGTGCGTGATGTCCACCCCAAGCTGGACATCTTTGGGGTGAAAACTCCCAAAAAAGAGAAGGAACACAATGATTTATCCATGGGGACCTGATGGATGGCCCCAAACCTGGCGACTGCTCTCCTCTGTGGGATGATGAGTGGCAATGATGCTGCTCAGCATCCATCAGCTGCCCTGTCCCTTCCCAGTGCCAAACGCTTTGTACCTGGTGGAAAGATTTCAGAATTCGGCAGAGCCCTCAGCTGCTTTTGGAAAGCTGCTCATAAATTAAATCCTCATTTTTTTCCCTCTCTGGAAAGAAACCCCGGATAAAAAGGGTCTCTTGCAAACCATGGGTCCCCCCAACATCTCCAGGCAAAAGGAGCTGAGGAGAGCTGGTGTCTCATGGGGTGTAATGGCCCAAACTCCTCCTGATCCCCTCAGTCCTTGACTGTCACTCATCACTCAGGAATCTCCTCTGGAGAAGCTAAAAGGGGGAAAAGCCATAAAACCAACGCACAGGCTGGAAAATTTATTCTTTTAATGAGAAGGCAGTTTTAGATGATCCTACAGGCTGCGAGTTGTTACATGGATATATTGATTTAAAGTATCTGTCGGGCTTGATTTTTAAAAGTGTGCTTGATTGCTGGCAGGTTTATAGGATTATGGGTTTAATTGGATGCCTGTATTTCATTGGATATAAGTGGAATTTATGGCAGTAGTCTCTGTTGTGACAAAAGCATCCCCCTGTCACCCTCCCTTCCACCAGCCAGTGGGTGGCAGAGAGGGCTTGGGGCAGGAAAAGAAAGTGAAAATCCATCCCAAAAGGGCTGCCAGGGAATTAAAAATGCCATTATTAAGGTTGCTGAGCCAATCCAGAATGAAGAGTCTCAGGAACTGAGCCTACCTGTGAGCTAAAGACAAGGCACTTGTTAATTGCCTGATTGCACATTATTTTCGGAAGGGCTGATCTGCATATGCCAAATTTGCATAATGCAAATGTTCTGTGGGAATTGTAGCAGGACTTGAGCCGGGTGAGATGTTGGGGCTGGATGTGGTTGGGCTGTGCCCTTCCAGGGGAGCCTCTGAGCGTCTTCCCCGCCGTGCAGCTGGGTGGGAGCAGGGCCAATTAATCCCAGGAATTGATTAATCCAGAGAAAAGACAGAATAGAATAGGAGAGTGATGGAAAGGGCTGGTAACAAATCTCACTGTCCTTGCAGGGCATGTCCTTGCCTTCAAATTCAGCCTCACTCCATCAACTTTGCTCTGCTTTCCTGACTGGCAACAAATTCTGCAAGGTCTCCTCTGGGATCCTGGCAGAGATCTGCCTTTCCATCTCTGCTGGGCCATGGCAGCTCTCTGCAGTGCTTTCTGCCATGGCACAGCTTCCCTCACCCCAAGCCCTCCCAGCTCCACCTTTTGTGGGACCCCTCAGGCAGCACTGATAAAAATCAGGTGGTGGGACCCCAGCCTTGTGCTAAAATGAGGATATTTCCATTGCACTTCCCAAGGTGGTTATTCCCAGGGCAGAGGCAGACCCATGGAGCCAACAGCAACATTTCCCAAGCTCGAAGCGACCAGAAAATCTTCAAAGAGTCTCTGAGCCAGACATGTCTCCCAGTTCTGAGCCCGGCCTCGCCTCTGGCACCGCTCCGACATCCTCTCCTTTCATCCTGCATGAGAACATCTCTCTTCCCGAAATGCTCCAGGGCACCTCTTTCCTTCCATCTCCCCCCTACCTGTTTCATGTCCTTTTACAACTCTTAAGTTCTTTTTGCCTTCCTCGAGGCCTTGCCCAGGTCTCCTGCCCTGCTGAGTCCTTAGCTAAAGGACTCTGTTGACTTCTGAGGAGAGTTTGCTGCTCTCCTTGCAGGCTTCTTGTTTTTTCCCAGGTGCAATTTTTCTTGCTCACTTTTTGATGGAAAGTCTTTTCCTGATGGATAGAGCTAAGTCAATCCTTCCCCAGTTCCTGCTGTCTTCAGCAGGGGAGAGGAGGGAAAAAAACCCTTTTCCTTTTGGTCTTCCATCACCTGCGTTTCCGATCACTCATGTCAGGATTTCTCCTCTCACCAGGATCTTTAATGAGTGCAGCCAATAAAGACAAACTTGTCTCTCCCAAGCACATCCAAACTGCAAATGTTTTTCATTCCTTGCCTTTTTTTAATTGGAATCCCAGAATGGTTTCAGTTGGAAGGGAATTTAAAGCTCATCTAATTCCAGCTCTGTGCCATGGGCAGGGACACCTTCCCCTGTCCCAGGCTGCTCCAGCCCCAGTGTCCAGCCTGGCCTTGGGCACTTCCAGGGATCCAGGGGCAGCCCCAGCTGCTCTGGGCACCCTGTGCCAGGGCCTGCCCACCCTGCCAGGGAGGAATTCCTTCCCACTATCCCATCCATCCCTGCCCTCCTTCAGTTTCAGTCTTTTCCCCCTCATCCCATCACTCCAGGTCCTTATGAAAAGTCCCTCTCCAAACCTGTCTGCAGTGTAAGAAGTCACCAGAACACAACACAAGCTTTTCCTCCATGACGTCACCTCTGTAAATTCCTCTTCATTCCCACCCTCCTGCATCCCACCCTCTGCCCTCCCCACCTGTTGGGGAAGATGAAGCAGGAAAGCCTTATAAATATGATTGTCTGGCAAAAGATTTTGAGAATATGGAAACTATAAGTGAGATTGAAATGAAAGCAAGCTTTGAGATCCCTCAGTTACTGAACAACAGGAAAACAATGGTGTGGCTGGCTGAAGGTGATCCCCTTTGGATGGAACAACACCCTCTGCTTGCAGACAGGCCCAAGGGTCAGAGCAGACCCTACAGCTTGGCAGAAGGGGCCCAAAGAGGAGTTTTTAGGGTTTAAAATGTAACACAGGATGGTAATGTAATGATTCTTATAGGCTGTATAGAAATGCTAAAGGATTTGTATCTTGTACTAGATTGGTTAGTGAGAGTTGGAATATTCAACACAGAAGAAGATTTATTGTATTGTAACAGGAACCTCGCTCTCTTACCCTTTTACTCTCTCACCCTCTCATCCTCTCTCCCCCTCTCTTCTCTCAGGCCTGCTCTGAGCTGTGCCTGGCAGCTCCCAGCAGGGCCCTGCCCCAGGCCCTTTGCAATGAACCCCAAGTTCCAGCCCTGGCTGCAGAGATCTCTCATCTCCGTCCATCCCAACCATCCCACCCCCCAGTGCTCCTACACCCACCCCCTGGTGCTGTCACAGAGGCTCAATCTTTACTCCAAAAGGTGCGGTTTGGAGGTTGTAAAACCCAAAATGGACCTTAAGAGGGTGGTGAGAAAATTGCTGGAGCAGCCAAAGCATCATCTCTTGCCTTGGGCAACTTTATCCCAAGTGTCTGCAGCACTCATTACGTGCACCCGAGGCAGAGAGGAGCTTTACATCCCCTTCCACTGGACTCAGGGATGAAACAAGGAGTAAATGATGGAGAAAACATCTGTGCAAGGGGGAAACAACATGTAAGGCTCTAATTAAGCTCAGCTTTTCTCAGAGATTCCTTACTAGGGGGGGCTGCTGACAAGGCCCCTCAGCAGATGGATCCTGGGCCCTTTGCCCCCTTTGGAAGCAGTAATTTTTGACAGAAAGCCTGTTTATTTGGATTTTAAACACTTTTCCCTTTCCTCCGGGGGTTTAATTGTCTTTTAAAGAAAAAAAAATTACTAAGTACCTATCAAAAAAAATCACAAATCAAATCAGTCTTCTTTGTCTGAAATGGGTAATTTTTGGGGGGGGTTTGTTGGTAATAACAATTAATCATAAAATCCACTGGACATAAGGTATTATTAAATCCCATGGAGACCAAACTTCCAGCTGGCAGGAGCTGGCAAAGCCCTGCAGGGAGCAAAGCCTCAGTCACACCAGGTGTGTTTGCTGCTGCTGTGGGGAAGGAAATCCAGCAGGGAAGGAGCTGGGACGCAGCCCGAGGGAAGCTTCTCTGGCTGAGTGGACACTTGGGAGCCCAAAGTGACCTGAAACTCAGAAGATTCCATCCAACAGCTGCTGCCTGGGTCTGAGCTTTGCCGTGGGAGCTGCTGGATTTTGTGACAAATCCATGGGGAGGTTCCTTTGGACCCTTGGAAAGTTAATGCAACCCCAAATGTGCCTCCGTCCAAGTGGGATCCAGCTGCTGCAGCTCCTGGCCCATCCTGGCCCCCATGGCCTGCAAATGCTGCAGGAGGGTGGGAATGAGGAGGGATTTGCAGAGGTGATCCCACAGAGGAAAAGCTCCTGTTGTGCTCTGGTGACTTCTCACACTGTGGGCAGGCTTGGAGAGGGACTCTTCACAAGGACTTGGTGGGACAGGGTGACCAGGAACGGCCCATCCTGGATGGAATCCAGGCCATCCCAGGTGGAATCCAGCTCATCCCAGATGGAATCCAGCTCATCCCAGACTGAATCCTGCCCATCCCAGACTGAATCCAGCCCATCCCAGACCAAATCCAGCACATCCCAGACTGAATCCAGCCCATCCCAGACCAAATCCAGTTCATCCCAGACCAAATCCAGTTCATCCCAGAATGAATCCAGCCCATCCCAGATGGAATCCAGCCCATTCCAGAATGAATCCAGCCCATCCCAGACCAAATCCAGCCCATCCCAGCCCAGCAGGACACTTTGAAGGCTGTGTTGGTGCTGGATTCAGGGTGATTGAAGAGTGATTGGAGGGAGAGGTGTGTGAATACTCTCACCCACAGACACTCATTAAACAGACCAAAATCCCAAAGTGAGGAGCAGCAGTTCCCTGATTGCTGCATTTCCAGCCAGGAAGGGCTGGGATTTGCAGCCACTGGGATCCAGAAAGCTGCAGTTTCTCGGTGCTCTCTGAGCATCCTGCTCAATATTTTGGTCACCTTTGGCTTTTCCAGGCTCTGTTGGCAAACTGGGCTCCTGCTCCCCTGCTCTTGGTCTGCTCTGGACACAGTGGGAATGGGAGGGTGGATCCCACGGCCAGCAGGGCTGGGTGTGCTGGGGGAGACCCTGAGCTGCAGTTCCTGCCCCTCTCCTGCCACCAGCCCTGCCCTGCTCTGTGCCCTGCTTCACACCCTCCAGGGAAATGAGGAGTGGGGAGGAAGGGCTGCTGCCCTCTCAGGAAATCAGAGAAAAGGGAGAAAAGAGTCTCTGGGGATGGAGGGAGCAGGAGAGCAAGGAAGGGGTGAGGTGGGATGGGATGGGATGGGATGGGATGGGATGGGATGGGATGGGATGGGATGGGATGGGATGGGATGGATAACTGCCCTGAGAAATGCTGGAGGGAATCAAGAGGGGTTTTCTCACCTTGAGTCCTTCAGTCCCCTTTAGGGAACTCTCAGGGATGCTGTGCAGAAGTAGCATCATCGTTCTCCATGACTTTCTTCCACCCTTCTCAAGGATTTTCCAGCTCCTCAGCGCTAAGTCCCCTTCAGTGGATCCCAGGGCAGTCTGTGGCACCCTGGAGGATGGAAACTGGGGCCAAACCTGCTGCTGGCTCCAACACCACTGAGGCTGGAGGATGAGCAATGTGAAGCTGCAGTTTCCTCTTCTGTAAAGGTGGCAGCAGGTGACAGCAGGTGACACCCACAGGGAGTCTCCACACCTGTCAGGAGGGTGTCCTGCACTTTTAAAATAGATATTTATGCTCCAAACCCAACATGGAGCAGGAGCTGGGAACAGGAGGAGGCTGACAGGGAGTTTAAAGCAGGGAGGGACCCCAAGCCATGTGCAGGCTCTCATCTGTATTTATGTGTGGCCATTCCCTCTGATCTCCCTGAGATAGAACAAATTGATCCCTGTGGTTTAGGGAACGTGAAACCCAAATTGCAGACACAAATTTAAGTCTTTTCAATCTCCCATCCCTGTCCCTCAGCTCGGGGAGGTGCAGGAGTCTCGCTGACTCCACAAAGCTCCCGGAGCTGATGTGCCCAGCTCCGAGCAGCCTCATCTGTCTCTGTGGCAGCAATGAGCCTGCAGGACCTTGGATTTATTCCCATTTTTTTGGCAGGCATTGAAACTTTGTGCATCAAACAGGAGGCAGCCCTGCCTCAGCACAATGGGGAGCGTGGTGCTCTGGTGTCCTGGGACAGGCTGTTCCAAAGATGAACAGGGAAAGAGCCAATCCTTCACAAATTTACCCAGCTGGGCATTAGCCTTGCATTAAAACCTCCCATCCCTGGCTTAATGCAGCTTAATGACTTGTTTCCCCTCCTAATTGCTGCTTGGCTACCAGCAGCTCCTTCCATCAGGTTATTCTGCAGGATGCTTGGGTGTTTTCCTGCCAGGCTACAATTAATTCACAAACCACTGGAGTGCAGGAACAGTTTAAGTGGTCTCCCCACATTGCATTACCTTGCACTTCTCTTTGCTGAATAACAGCTCCCAGCCCATCTCCCAGGGATCCTGCCTTCCCAGGCTGGTTTCTCTCCAGCCCCTTTCCACTTCAGTAATGTAAATATTTATATCAGGGAAGAAAATGCTGTTGTCACAAAGCTTCTTTTCTTTCTTGCATGGAAGGTGTTGAGCAACCACCATTTCCCTGCTTCTTCCAGGTGAGGAATGCAAATATTGATGGGTGGGTCCCAAAGGCTGATGACCATACAGGATTCTGCAGGTTGTGATCCCAAAGGGAATTCAGCTTTGCAAGGGAAGTTTGAGGCCTGAAATGGGGAGTTTGGGGCACTGCTTTGCTCAGAGCAGCTGAGGCCCAGGCCCCTCCTGTCACATCCAATGAGTGCAGACCAGACCAGCCAGGAGTGATGTGGCAAAATAAAAAGGGACAGGAATGACTAAAAGGCTGGAAATTGAAAGCTTTAATACAAGGAGAAATAAAAGAGGGTGCACAAGTAAAAGGGCACAACATAGAAATAGAAATTCCTGTTCACAGCTGCCCCTAAGAAATAAAGCCCTTGCTCCCTACAAGTCCCATGTTCTCTGATGTTCACAGGTCTATGTAGCTCCTTTAGGAGACCCCAAAATGGGGTTGAGCACATACTTATATAGACTATGATGGAATGTTCTAGAAAGCTTCTGGCCAATCACAGACTGCTGTGTAGTCTCTGTTTGCATGGTTGCTCCCAGTTGTTTCCATGATCCTTTTCTCCTTTCCCACTCACCATAGCCTGACTGGATGTTATCCATTTTGGCTGCTCAGTGTCCAGGCTCCAGTGCTGTTCCCTGCTGTGTAGGTGGTTCACAGCTTGTCCTCTGCAGGATGGACTGCCACACTTCCCAGGGTCATTTAATCACTGAAGGTTTGGGTGGGAAGGAACCTCAAAGACCACAAAGTCCCAAAGCATGGACAGGGACAATTTCCATAGACCAGGGCTCCATCCAACCTGGCCTTGGGCACTGCCAGGGATCCAGGGGCAGCCCCAGCTGCTCTGGGCACCCTGTGCCAGGGCCTGCCCACCCTCACAGGGAACAATTCCCCCTCAATATCCCACCCATGCCTGCCCTTTGGCAGTGGGAGCCATTCCCTGTGTCCTGTCCCTCCAGCCCTTGTCACAAGTCCTTTTCCAACTCCCAGTGAGTCATCCTTAACAACTGAATTCCCACAAACCCCAAGCCCTCTTGTGCCCACTGCAAGTTTTCCAGGCTGCTCAAATCAAGGGCTTCTTTAGAAATAATTGTTGCTAAAATTGCGGTGTTGCTGCTGTTTTTGATTTGCTGCTCTGTGTGACACTGATGGCTCTGCAGCTCTGGGAGCTCCCTGTGGAATTAAATTGAAGTCATCTCTCAGTCATGGAACTGGAGAATATGTGGGGCTGGAAAGGACCCCCAAGGACCATCACATGTGATGACCCACAATGGCATAAAGTAATTATCCAAGCTCAGCACACCTGGAGAGGCAGAATGTGGACCCACAGCTGGCATTTGGGGATGCAGCTTTCACTCATGGGTGACAGCTCGTGCTCAGCAGAGAATCATGGAGCTCCAGAATGGTTTGGGCTGGAAGGGACCTTAAAACCCATCCAGTTCATCACCTGCCATGGGCAGGGACATCTTCCCCTGTCCCAGGTTGCCCCAAGCCCCAGTGTCCAGCCTGGCCTTGGGCACTGCCAGGGATGCAGGGGCAGCCCCAGCTGCTCTGGGCACCCTGTGCCAGGGCCTGCCCACCCTCCCAGTAACATCTCCTGGGTAATGGTGATAACCAAGACACGGGGATGGAAAATCAAATAAACCCAGGGTCTGGAGCATCAACAGAGTCCCCAGATTGTGGCCAACATGGGTGAACTTGGCAGCACCACCAGTGCTGCACCAAAGCCACTTTGTCCCTGCAGAAGCAGAAAGGAGCAAAGCGGCAGAAAAGAGCTGCAGCCTGCCTGGATCCTCACCCTGCTGGGCTCTCTCCATCCCGATCCCAAAGGCATCCAGTGATCAGGGCTGCTTTAGGCCCTTCCCTGTGCTCTGAAATGTTTTCAGCGCTGATTTGCCAGCGGGGCAGGAATGGGACCTGACTCACTCGCAGTCCCTGGGAGCTCCTGGCCGAGCACAAAGGCAGCAGCCCCAGGAGCGGCTGCCAGAGCGTCTGCGAGCTCTGACTAATCAAAGCCACATTGATTACAGAGTTTTGCAAAGCTTTCTTTGCAGGGATGATGCAGGGAGGTTTTCAAAGGGGCCAGGCTGTCAGGCACTGGATGGGGGATGTGATATTGAGGCCAGAGATCCTGCAATATTTTCCTAGATTAGAGATTAACGCGCTTCTAATTAATTTTGATGCTATGTAATACGATAAAGTTGTGTCTTTCTTGTGATGCTGGGCTAGCTCATAATCCAATCTTTAATTATTATCTCTTGCTTTTAAAATAAAGAAAAAGGCTATTACGTTATAATGCCGACCAGGCAGCAGCCGTCGGGAAGCCGAGGGCTTTATACATTGATGGAAGCTGTAAATTTAAACTCTTTCTTTCCATTTAATGAGCTGGATTGTCTGAAAGATCTGACTGGCAAGAGGTTTGAAACTCTAAAACCTCCCCGAGGCTGAGCACAGCCTCCCGACCTGGATATCTGGGGAGTAGGATGGGGATGGGCAGAGGTGCTGGCTGTGCTCTCCTTGAGCTCTGCCAGTAAAGGCAGGGCTGAGAAAGAGCCACAGAAAATAATTCAATGGCTGGCAAAAAAAAAAAAAAAAAGCTTTAAAGTGCTCCATATGCTTAATTTATTAAAAAGGAGACAGAGAGGTGACTTGATTACCATGTCTAAGTAGCTTCACAGGGAGAAAATACCAGATACTAAAGGGCTCTTTAAGCCCTCAGAGAAAGGCAGAATGGGAACAAATAGTTTAAAGGCAGACACAGAGCAAAGTTAAGTGAGAAACTGCAATTTTTTCCAAAATATTGAGGCTGTGAATATATCAGGGGAGGAGGGTTCTCCAAGGCTCTTGACATCTGTGGAACAAGAAGGGATGTCTCTCAAGGGACACGTGCCAGCATCCAGCTTCCCGAGAGCTGCAGGGTGTAGATCCCCCTGGGGTTTGTGGTGCAGGAGCTCATCTTTGAAAAGTCAGCCTGAGGACCCTGAAAGCATTGCTCAGCCTCTTCCCAAAATGATGCAAGCAGAGCTTTTTCCATGCTGGCAATCTCCACAATCGAGAGATATTTGTCTTCATTTACCACCAAAGGCATCAGCAATCCTTCCACTTTGTTTTCTCCCTGTGAACAAACAAACAAACCAACCAACAAAAAGCCTTTGCTCCTCAGGAAACTTTTTAACAGTCATGAGGTGTCCAAGGGCCGCCTCAGATGCTGCCTGAGCCGTCTCCTGCTCCCTTTCAACGCTCGGTCTTCTGGGTATGCATTTGTTTGCTTTTGTTTTGCTCTCAAATAAAGTTGTAGCTTTGTTCTTGCCTTTCTGAATGCCCTTAGTATTCCCGGGGAAAAGCCTGGAAATAAAGCTGCCAGCTCCCGCCAGCCTGACGGGAGCGGACACTGATCAGACACGCGATTCCCCAGCAGTTTTATTTACCAGCACCAGGCCCTTATCTCCAGCTCTGCCCAGCTCTGGAGGAGCTCCCCTTGGCCCTGCTGTTCCCCCTCCCAGGCAGAGCTGTGATTTGTGTAACTGGCTCTGCCCTAATCTCTCGCCTTGATCAGAGCTTCATCCCACTTAGCTCCCACCCGGCTGAATTTTTGACTTGATAAATTGGATGGGGATTTCGGCAGGATCTCAGGGCCTTCCAGGCTGCTCGATGCTTGGCTGAACTTTGTCAAACACAAACCGACGCGTGATTGTCAAGGGAGACTTGGATCCAACGAGTCAGAAGGAGCTGGAAAGGCATAACATGGCTCCAGTCCCAGGTTTTGTGCCGTGGTGTGGGATGGGGAGGCATCAGGCCTCCTTAAAGAGGTGTTGCATTGCACTTAATAGTTATTTAATTGTTTGCTCTGGGTGTTTGGTAATTTGCACTGTTCACATGATTTGTGTGCTATGACCACACGGTCTTCCTTTTTCCCCCCCACAAAGTGTCAGCCTTGGTGGTCTCTCCCCTGGTTTACCCCTCCCCATGCCCCTCCTTACTGGTATCCCATTGGCTGTGGTCCTCTTCCTCTGCTCCCATTCCCCAGGTATAAAAGTCTCCCTCCATCAGGTAACGCCCTCTTTCCCACCTAGGGAGTCACAGAGTCTGAGGTGTCTCCTCTCAAGTCAATAAACAGAGGACATTTGTCCCCATGTGGAGAAGAGCATTTGTAGTTAAGATATTTTCTGAAAAATCCTTTCCTTAGGATTTTTTGTCCTGAGAAGCTGAGCGGCCTCAGGAACAAAATGTAAACAATGGTTATCTGCTGCTGTGGAATGCAACAGGTGCACCTGGGACTGGTCCATGTGGTTGTTTCTAATTAATGGCCAATCACAATCAGCTGGCTCAGACTCTCTGTCCAAGACACAAGCCTTTGTTATCATTCCATTCCTTTTCTATTCTTAGCCAGCCTTCTGATGAAAATCCTTTCTTCTATTCTTTTAGTATAGTTTTAATATAATATATATAATAAAATGATAAATCAAGCCTTCTGAAACATGGAATCAGATCCTCGTCTCTTCCCTCATCCTCAGACCTCTACGAAAACACCACAAGCGCTTCCCATCTTTTGCTTTCATCCGTGTAAGCTCGTGTGGGCTGGGGTCCATAGCTGGCTGGATTGGACCCAAACAGCCCAGCCAGACACAAGTTCTTAAAAACAGGAAAGAGAGATTCTTTGACCTTCATTCTGCCCTCATATCTGTGCAGGAGCTGTTTTGGCCGGCGGGTTTGATGGAGCGCGGGGCTGATCCGATAGCGCGGCTGGGACGCGCCGGCGGTGCTGAGTTATGGATGCGCTGCTAATGGCACAGCCTCGCCTCCTGAGAAAAGGGCTCCAGCTAAATCCCGCTCCTTATCTCGCCCATGTAACCTGCACACACTTCTGTGCATCTGTTATATCTAAATATTTATTTGTGGCACACCAGCAGAGGTCCTTTACCTCTCTATTTACTCTGCTTTGAAGTATTGATCTATAATTACCCGTGAGTACCTTGCCTGTAAACATTTCCCTGCAGATGTACTTATAAATACCACTTACCTAAACACCCCCCAGCACTTTCACCTGTAAATATCCCTTGCCAGGAAAGGGCCATGACAAACTTCTTAAATCAGAGGCAGGAGGAGACTCTCCAGAACATTTTGTGCAGGTGGAGCAGAGCCTGGCGGGGCACAGGGTGCTGGACACAGTCTGAGACCATTTTGTGGTTTCCACCTGTCCCCTCAAGTGCAAAAAGCTGGTTTTCTTTTTTTTTTCCTCTGGCTGACCTTAAACTTCCCTCTTGCCATTTGGGAGGTCATCAGGAGTAATTAGGAAGTCCAGCTATATTCCAGACTTATTGATAATGGTATTAATATAGGGCAGATTTAAGCCTATAAAACATCAGGGGCTTTGGGGACCAGACGTTTGTGAGTGTCTATTAAAGTCATCTACTCCAAACTGAGCACAAACATCAGGAAGCTGAGCATGCTTGAGAGCTCCAGATGTTCCAGATGCTGGAACAGCTGTTGGAAGGATTCCTCCATGGTATCACAAAGGTCACAGTCTCTACCAGTGAGTATCCTCCTCCGATATGGGGATAATTTAAATGATAATGCTTCAAAACCAGGCTCCTGATGGGACAAAGCATCTTGGATGTGTTTTGGATAGGAATTTTTGCCTGAGAGCACCAGATAAAGCCCCAAAGGAAGCCAGGCACTGGATCATCCTTAACGATGGACACCTGGAGGATGCGCAGAAGCTGTAACTCCAGGTCTCACCTGAAGAGGTGTAGCCCCACGGCCACAGTTACAACTAAAAACGTTATTTTTCATCACCAGATGGAAATCTGGGAGTCTTTTCCCAAGTGCCAAATGCTTGGAGGGAGATGTGAGACACTGAATGAGCTGTATGACCTTGAGCAAGGGCACTCAAGGGTGCTGAGTGAGACCAGCCACGGCTCATCTGTCACCTCCTTGCTCCAGCATCTGATGCACTTGGAAGTAAAATTTGGATTCTGCCCTTTGGAAAGTTATCTGGCTCTGGAAACTACAAGTATTTGGAAAGGGAGAATATTTCTTCATTCCCATTGGCTTCATTCACGATGTTTTCAGCTCTGCCCAAGTCCCTGGGAGATTTGCCTTAAGAGCATCTCTTAGGGCAGTAGAGAACCTTCACCAGGATCCTGATGCCCACCCTGAGGAGGGAATCTGGCCTCTTTTTGAGGGAATTTGAGCAAAAACCCTGAATGGAGTCAGTCTGGAGGCCCAGAGGTGCAATCCAGGCTTA
>WBNP01001589.1:4267-23374 GCA_013401095.1 Passerina amoena | reverse complement strand
GGCTGAGATGTCATCCAAGGCTTGGGTCCTGCAGCTGAAAGTTGACCTCTTGTTGGCCTCTAGCGTGCCAAGTGAGAGGCAGAATTGCCCTTTGGAGCCCTGGTGTGACAGGAATCAATAAACACCAAACACCAGCTCAGGTTTCCCAACAATGGCTCTGCTGCCGTGCTGGCACCGGGCTCGTGGTGCCAGGGCTGGCAGCAAAGCCTCCCACAGGGATCTCAGGAAGGCAGCCAGCTTGCTGGAGACTTTGTTTGCTTGTGTGCTGTACATGAAAGGGTTGTTATTCCTCAGAAACAAAAAAAGCCCGGGAAGGATTGTTTATCTTGTGAGGGAGGTGCTTTTGTGTGTGCCAGCTCGGAGTGGAGCTCTCCTCATGCAGGGCAGAGCACTGGGAGCTGGGATCCAGAAGCAGCTGGAATGGGAGATCAGCCTTGCTTCAGCCTGACTTTGCTTTCCCCCCCTTGCCCTTTTTTTGCCTCTTTTCTTTTCCCTGAGCAGAACCAGCTGTCATTTTTTCCTGCCTAGAAGGTGATGCTTGAAGAGGAGCAGCTCCTAACTTTGCTCCCAGCTCCTTGCAGGCCTGTGCCACGTTCTGTGTGCCTTGTTAGGGGGCTGTGGGGCAGCCAGGGCACAGCTGGCTGGGTCAGCAGCATTGCAGAGCTCAGAATGGCTCAGGGAGCTGCTCACCACGTTTTGATGAGATGGGCTCCTGGTTCCCATTCTTTGTGGCTGCAGGGAGCTTTGCAGCCATTGTTCTCCAGCTTTATTCCATCAGCATTCCATGCTCACATCAGCTGCTCCTGTCCCACTCTGGGGTTTGGGGCAGCTGAGGGGAGTGTGGAGCTGTTTGCAGGGGAGTGTGACTGGAGCAGCCTGAGCTGGCCAAACTCTTGCCACTGACACAAGGAGCAGGCTGGCTTTGCCTTGGTGGCAGTGCAGGCTCCAGCTTGTCCCCCTGAGCCCTGAGAGTCCCTTGGCTCCTGTTGAGCTCCAGTTCCTGAATGCTGGGAGAACTCGGGCCTGTTGTGTTTGCATTCCTCATCTTCCTCCTTCAGAGCAGCAGCTGTGGCAGTTCAGTTCCAAACCAAATCCTGTCCAGCTTTGTGTCACCTTTGGTTTGGGAGCCCTTTGTCTGGGACAGAGTGGAAATTGGTACAAAAAAACTTTCAAAACCATGCACATAAATGAGTGGTTGCAGTGTGCTTACTGCAATTCTCCTTTCCTCTCCTAAATCCTGTTTTGTCACCACAGTGCTGGAATTCTGCTGTCTGTCCTTCCAAGACAAAAGGTGCATTATTGTTTGAGAAGGTTTTTTTTCTTAATGGGGAGTGGTTATTCTGCAAGGCCTGGCAGATTTAGGATCTTGCTGTGGTGACTGGGAAAGCTTTCAGGTTAGTTATTAACCAGTTCTTGAGAAAAACCAAGCCTCACACTGTCTGAATGAAATCCTTGCTGAGGCAATGCATCTCTGACTGGAAATAAACCAGGTGCACATCCTCAGCAAATCCCATTTCAGCATGAGTGGAGTTAGACATGCTGAAACTGGACTTGAAGGGGACAGGAAGGGTGCTGGTGGAGTTTGTGCCTGCTGCAAATCTTTTGAAAATCTCCCTGGATGGCTCAAAATTCTTTGTTTCTGTGGTATCAGATTGATTCTCTCCAACTCATTTGTATAAATCCCTCACAAATGGTATTATCTTAAACAACAGGGAATGGTTTAGTAGAGCAAGAGCTCTGGCTTGATAACTTACTCCATCTGTTGGACGCTGTAGGTGATTCCTGGAACTGCAGGAATTGGCCTGAAATATTTTCTAGTAATGGCAAATGTGACACTGGCGAGGACAAACAGAACAATATTGTCTGGACCTGGAGGACAAAGGAAGAAATGAGCAAGTAAAGGATATGTTGAGCTCATAATTGCATATTTGCATCAGTTCTTCATCTCCAGCCCTAAGGAGGAGACTTTCATCAGTCTCACTCCAGAGAATTTGGGCTTTCCCAATGACTTGTGGTTGGAAAGAAGCATATTCCAAAACACAAGGTAATGGGTAAGGAGGAGAGTGAAACAGGAATGAGGCAATGGACTGTGTTTCATTTCACAGAAATTATATCAAGGTTGAGCAAAAAGAGATCCTTTCTATTCAGGGTTTGATGGTCTCCCTTAAAGATCATTAATAGGGAAGGAAACACCTACAGTAGTTTCTGAAATTTAGGGGAATTCCAGAGAAGGGCTTGGGTCACACACCTGCGTGAACATGGGAAAACTCCTAGCTGATTACCTTGCCACTGAGATTAAATAAAACCTGGAGAAACTCCTCTTTTGCTACTGTGGCCAAGCCTGTTTTTGTAACCTGGCTGCTGGAGGGAAGTCCCTGAAAGTCTCTTTGCTGATGCTCTATTTTCTATTGGTTTTCTGGTTTTTATTTGATGTTCTGTTTCCTGCTGGCTTAGCTGAGCCTGAGTAATGCCAGCTCCAGGGCTGAGCTCCATGGTGAGCACCCCTTGAGTGAGAGGACTGTAAGCAGGAGCTCCCCTCTGCCCCAAAATGCCTTTTTCCCTTTCAGGACCCACTCCCACCTTGCTTTTCTTTTGGCTTAGGGTCATCGAGCAGCCGCCACCCCAACCAGGTGACCCCGAAGAAGAGCGGCCTGAAGAACGGGCAGATGAAGAGCAAGGATGACGAATGCTTTGGGGATGACATTGATGAAATCCCAGACACTGATTTCGATTTTGAGGGCAACCTGGCCCTTTTTGACAAAGCAGCTGTGTTTGAGGAGATCGAGACTTACGAGAGGAGGAGCGGCACCCGCTCCCGAGGGACCCCCAACGAGAAACCCGCCCGCTACCGGCACGACGAGAACATCCTGGAGTCAGAGCCCATCGTCTACAGGAGGATTGTGGTACCCCAGAACCCCCACAAGGAGTTCTGCACGGGTATGTTCCTCATAGGGACCCAAACTGCTGCTTGTGGGGGCACACACGGTGGGGTTTTGCTGTGAGGGGTCCAAGCAAGGTTGGATTTGTGTGTTCACACACAGCATCTCTTTGCAGCGTTTCTGAGAGAAATACTCAGAGAGAGCAGCTGTGACTGTGTTCACAGGGGTCTGAGGATGAGGGAAGAGATGAGGATCTGACTCCATGTTTCAGAAGGCTTGATTTATTATTTTATGATATATATTAAAACTATACTAAAAGAATAGAAGAAAGGATTTCATCAGAAGGCTGGCTAAGAACAGAAAAAGAAAGAATGATAGCAAAGGCTTGTGGCTTGGACTTTCTGTCCAAGCCAGCTCACTGTGATTGGCCATTAATTAGAAACAAGCACATGAGACCAATCCCAGATGCACCTGTTGCATTCCACAGCAGCAGATAATCATTGCTTACATTTTGTTCTTGAAGCTTCTCAGCTTCTCAAGAGGAAAAATCCTAAGGATTTTTCATAAAAGATGTCTGTGACAGGCAGCAAAGTAAGTGTTGCTCCAGCAAGGAGCAAAGCTGATGGCTGGGAACTGAGTAAGTAAGAGGTGTTTGAATCTTTGCTTTGATTTCAGTAGCCTGGGGAACCCACATGGACTCTGAGAGGGACAGAGGGATGGGCTCAGGATTTGTGCTTTCATGGTTTCAGGAGATTTCCTGTGCTTCTGGCACTCTTTGGGTTGTAGTTCTCCATTTCTATGTGGGTTTAAATATAGTTCATGTAAAAAGGATTTATGGGACATTTAGTCCAAATTTCAGGTAACTTTAGTCTCCTTGGGATATCTTGCCTTTGATTTTAAGTAAAATGTGGGAGTGAAGGAAATTTGGCATTCCAGGAGTGTTTCTTTTCCACATCAGAATAAAATCAGATGTCAGCTCTTTTTGCAGGGACTCAAACCAACTGATATTCTGGTAGCCTGAGCAGAAGTGTGAGCAGCTCCTTGGGCTGTCATTCTTCCTCTGCCTGGAAATTCCATCTGGGGTGTGAAACGCTTCAGGGGAGGAAGCTGATGGATTTGTAACGATTTGCTGCTTTTCAGTTTTGAAAAGGCTCTTTTTTTTTGATGGTTCTGGTGTATAACAATGTCCTAGTTCTCCATTTCTGTCATTCCTCTTCCTAGTGTCCCATTCTGCTCTGGGGTGAGAGGAAAACTCAGTGGGTTGTAGCAGCTCAGTGTTGTGTTTGCAGGGATCCTCCAGGAAAAGTGAAACAAATATGCAGTGAGACTTTCCCCCACTGTTTTGTCTTTGATTTTTCATGATTTTAAGACTTCCTGAGGCAGCAGTGGGAGTTCAGGATTAATGGCTTTTTTTTTTCCCTGCTTAATTTAACCTCTCGCTTTTTAAATCTCCCCAAGGTTTCAGCATCTCTCTGTGGAAGAAGCCACACTGTGCTGGGTGAACAAGCACCTCTTCATTTTCTGTGTGATTTCCTGTCTATCTTGTGTTGGTTTTTTTTTTTTCAAATTTCATACTTGTCAATCCATCTTCCAGCTGGCTTGTTTGAGAGGAGACAGGGCCTCTGTGGATGTCTAGTCTGAAACAAAAGCTAAGCCACTGTTGGCAGCCAATCTGAGCAGGATGGCTGACAGGGGATTCTAGCAGCAGAATTCCTGGGAGGAAAACCACCATGCACTGAGCAGCAGTGGGTAAATTCAGGGGTGGAAACCCAATCCTGTTTGCTGCACTCCCAATCCCTTTGTTCAGCAGCTGGAAGGAGGATGCTGAGCCATAGGCAGCCTGCCTCTCAGTGCCTCAGAGAGCAGCTGGTAGGATGAAATGAGTGCCAAGAGCTCCAGAAGCCTTTTTGGTTTTGGATGTGTCTGTGGCAGGATTCTCCCTTGCAGAGTTTGTTCTGGTTTCCTAAGGGGAGCTCTCCTTGCAAAAAGCACTTCCTAGTTATGACAAAGCACTTCTTTCTCTTGTGGGTTTTTTTTCACCCTGAGCCAGGCTGAGAGATGATTGTGTTAATAGAGACAGTGATTCTGACTGAGACAGTGATTCTCTGTCTGCTGCAACAGCACAAAAACTGATGCTGGAGACTGGCAGGGAGTTCATATCCAGCTCTTGGCACTGTGGGATCCCTGTCTGTGGATCCCTGCCTGCTTTTTGATGCCATGGAGGATGGTACAGAGGTAAAACCAAACTGCTGCTGTCAGTTTGGAGTCGTTCTTTTGAGTTCCCCAAAAGGTTCACCTGCAGGACTTCCAGCCTGGGGTTTTATTGCTGACTGAAAGAACTTGGTGTGTGTAGGATAAACACTTCAGTCCACTGGGATGCTTTTCTGAGAGCTGGTTTTGTGGAGCTAGGCTGTCAAGTAAAACACTTCTAAAACAACCCTGGGCTTTAGAAATGAGCAGGGAAGGAAGGAAGTGGGAATCTGTTCCAAGCAAAAGTGAAAACTTGGAGCTAATAGAACTTAGCAGGTGATTGTGGCTGAGCTAAATCCATCCCTGGGACTCCACACTCCTAAACACACCATTAGTCTTCACTGCTTTGGGCTGGCTGCTGTTGATCTGTCTCTTTATTTACTGGGAAATGCAACTGTTTAGCAAAAACTGCCTCCCTGGAAAGGCTGATCCTTGCATAAGGTGTGAGCTGCCTTTTTCTGCTTCCAGGGAATTTAAATGTGGGTTGGCTCAGGCCTGTCTCTGTTTCTGCTGTTGGCACTACAACTCCTGTGTTTGTACATCTCTGTGTTTAGGGAGCAGGTCCTTCAGCAGAGCCAACATTGTGCAGCAGTGTTGGAGCTCAGAGGAGTTTGCAGGAGGGTCTGTTCTTCAAACCAGCCTTTCCTTCACAATGAGGAGGTGCAGGAGCAGGCAGAGCTTTGTGCCAGGATCAGAGGCTGGCTGTGCCCTGAGGGTGATGCCCACAGCCTGGCTTTTCCTTTGGGAAGGCTTTTCCTTTCCCTGTCCTTGACTGACTTTTCTCCTCTTTTAGCTCCTCCATGGCTGGATGTGAATATTGAATGTGTGAAGTGTTCTGGTCTGCTTTGAGGGGAGA
Organism: Passerina amoena; assembly: GCA_013401095.1. Taxonomy (NCBI): domain Eukaryota; kingdom Metazoa; phylum Chordata; class Aves; order Passeriformes; family Cardinalidae; genus Passerina; species Passerina amoena. Next base: position 17,389 of record WBNP01001589.1, on the reverse strand, counting down.
GAAAACTTTGACTCTCCTCAATTTTGCTTCAGGAGCAAACAGTGGGCCTGGGGCAGAGTCCCTTTGTCCCTCTGGCAGTTTTATTTTTTTTGCTCAGCTGGAGGGAATTGTGCACTAATGCTGGGAGAGGCTCACACTGGAAGGTCAGCCAGAACTCTGGTGGGATTTGCTGTAATTAAAAACAATGATGATTAACGAAAGCAGCCCTTAAGGTTGTGTTGTTTGAGGGGCAGTAAATGTGTTTGGCTGAGTCTGCAGGCAGGTGCTTCCAGCTTTACCACCAGCAGAAGGCAGCAGGGAATGTCTCATGTGCCTGGTGTGGACAAGAGCTCCAGACTGTCACACTGTGAGGCTCTGGAGCTGGAATTGGGACCTGGGATTATTCATTGCCAAAGGGAAGAGCTGATGATGTCAGGACAGCTTGAAAGAGATGCTGAGTCCAGTTCTGCCTGAGCCATTGCTTGGATTTATTTTAGCAGGGAACTGGAACTAGAGAGCTGCTGAAATGGCCAAGGCAAAAGATGGGATCCAATCCTCTCCTTTTTCCCTGCCACTGCAAGCTTGGGAAGCATTGGGGCATCCCAGCAGCATTACAGGGCTTGTTTGGGGAAAAAACTCCTGGAAGGTTAACTCTCTCTTCTGCTGCCTTGGGATGTTTTTATCCACCCAGCGTCCCTCTGCATGTCCCAAAACCGTTCAGTCTATATCTGCCTTGTGGGTTGTTTGGGTTTTTTTTTCCCAGGCAGCTGTAAAATACATTTATTTAATATTAAAAGGCCTGGGCTAATTTATTTTATTGCCTTCATTAGCAAACAATAAAGATGCCCTGTCCAACCCAAACATAATTAAAGTTGGCAGAGCTTCAGTTTTGTGGCAGTGGTGTTATTGTTAGTGGCTTTACTCTGCCAGAGTTTATTTAACTCCCTGGGCCTGCTTTTGATGAGCCAGTCTGACTGGTTGGACCTTGCGTGAGGGCACAGAAGGGAAGCTCTCCTGGCATTTCAGCTGCTCCTGAGAGGGAGCAATTAGGACAGGCTGGCGTGCTAAATGCCACTCCAGCAGTGCCTCCCATTAACCCGCTGCTGGCAGCCAGCCCGTGCTGAAGGCAGTTTCCTGAAGCTGCTGGCTGAGGGAAGGATGTGCAGGGGACACAAGATCTGTGCTGAGCTGGGTGCACACAGAGTGGACATTGTCTGGTTTGTCCTTCTGCTTCAGGGGCTTGGTACAGCACTTAAGCGGGGGATCCGTGGGTGCTTCAAAATAGAGTTTGGGATCTCCCTTTTTTGGGGTCAGCAGTGATGCTGGGAGAGACCCCAACCTCGGGTCACTCATTGCAAATCATCCCTGGAGCTTGAAAAACAGCAGCAGTGGTGGCAGAGCTGTGACTGGCAGCCTGGCAGAGCAGGGCTTGTGTGGCATGGGGCAGGTGGGGATTGCTGCAGGCACTGGGCACGTGGGTGACCATGACTGCTGTGGGCATTATTAATTTTTATCCATAATACACTCTTACAGGCTCTGAGTTCTGCAGCATTTCATTAACAAGTTAGGAAATGGCTCTGAATCTACCTCTACGAGGTCTTTTAAGGAAAAACTATCTAATTAAGAAATGACACCTAAATTATTACTTTTAACTTAGTAACTAAATACTTGTGTCTGTAATGTGGGCTTTTCAATTATACAATATTACTTAAACTCATGAAGAAGAAGGACTAATCACTGCTTTAAAACTTCTATCTTAGCTTTATATGAATATATTTTGAAATATATTACTATATATTTAAACTAATATATGACTATATTTTAAAACCTTAAACTCATAAGTATTTTACTATGTGATATTGCACACTTCTGTTTAAACTACACCTTTATAATCTTAGTGTTATTAATTAATTTTGGAATCTTTTTCTATGGCTTCAGGTCAAATGTAGTGTTCTCTTGGGTATCTGTGTCTTTCAATACAGAAAATCTAAAATTCTCAGCATGCAGGGTTCCAGCACCCCAGGATGTGCAAAACCTCCCATTTCTGCTGCAGCTTGACTGGGTGGTTGGTGACTGAGTGTCCTGGTTTGAACAGACAGGTGTCTGCTGAGGAAGGCAGGAGGCTCCCTTGAAATGGAGAATGTAATCCCCCTCCCTCTGAATGATTGTAATTTTGAAATCAAAGGGCTCTCAGGCAAAGACAAGAGAGTTGGAATAACAGTTCTTTATTAGAGAGCAAATAAAAGTGCAGCAATATAAAACAACACTGATGGAGTCAGAATTGGAGCTGACACCCCCTGTGTGTCAGGGGGGTGTCCCAGCCCCATCCCATGGGGGCTCAGCCCTCCTGCAGTGCCAGCTGTGGCTCTGCTGCAGCAGGGATCCTGCACAAGGGGGGAGTTTTCCTCTGCAGCTCCAGGGCTGCTGCAGATGGGCCTGGGCTCCCTCTGGCAATGCAGGGCAGCAGAAAGCTGCTCCTCTGGCAATGCAGGGCAGCAGAAAGCTGCTCCTCTGGCAATGCAGGGCAGCAGAAAGCTGCTCCTCTGGCAGTGCAGGGGGCAAAGGCTGCTGGGGTGTCCCAAACCTCAGATTGGATCCAGGTAGGAATGCCTGGCTCCTCCCCTGGGTGGAGCATCTCCCCATGGGATGATGGCACTGGCCCATGAACAGAAGATAATTAATAATTAATGGCCCATGAACAGAAGAGATCTGGAGGGAGGGTTGGTTGTGGAAGAGATAAAGAAAACTGCCCAATGAACAGAGGGTAACTGCCCCACCTCTAACAGATGGCAATAGAATACACAGCCCAGGACACTGGGGCACCCTGGGGGAATACAGCAGCACAAATAATTCCTCCCAGCTCAAATCCACACTGCTCATTTGGCCCTTGGCTGGGAGAGCTGGCTCTGGTTGTGTTTGCTGTGTGCAGAGGATCCCAGCCCATGAGGAATGGCTGGCTTTGCTCCTGGGGTGGGTGCAAGAGGGCTGCAGTGTTTCCAGCAGCCCTGTCTCATTCCCACAGCTATTTCCCAGCAGCACAGGCAGCCCCAGCCCTGCTGGGCCACCGGGAGCACCCAGGGGCCACTGTCACCCCCAGTGCAGAGAGGCCAGGGGCAGTGTGAGGGTGACCCAGGGCTGCTGGGCAAGCTGAGAGGAGAGATGCTGATGGAGGGACTCAGCTCACACTTTGTGACCTGGTGTTTCCTCTAGCAGGCATTGATTGAATCCTCAGCCTTTTTGCTCCATGGTGCACCTCCTGTGCCTGTCTCAGAGTGGGAGCTGGCTGCTGCACTCAGCTGGCATTCCTGGGAAGAGAAGGAGCTGAGAGCTTCTTGTGCTCCAGCTCTGTGGCCATCCCATAAGGAGATGGCCCAGGTTATCCAGAGAAGCTGTGACAGCTCCTGGAAGTCTCCAAGGCCAGGCTGGACAGTTTTCAGCACTTCACAAAACCTCTTTTGTTTCTTTTCTCTTGATCCAAATGCTGGAGCATTTCCCAGCTCGCTAGCCCAGGCTCTCCAGATCACCTGGGAGGTGTTTTTCTGCACAGTTTATCCTTTGAGCATTTCCCTGCTGCCTCTGTGGGCTGTGATGCAGCTGTTGGGTCTGGAGCAGCCCTTCTGGCATGGGAATACCTACCAGCAAATGTGGGATGGCTTGTTTTGCTGGGATCTTGGGATTTTGGGGACCAATGTCAGGAAGCAGAAAACATCCAGGCTTTTTTTGGCACTTCACAGCTGCTCTTCTGACTTCCACAGTGCTCAGGAGCACTGTATGGTGGGTTAAAGCTCTGTTGGCCTGGAGACCATGAAGAAAAACCTTCTCAGCCCTCGTGTTACTAAAATTTCCCACAGAACTTCTGTGGAAGTGTTATTTTAAGCCAGCACTTGTGTTTAGCTGTTTCTGCTTCACTGAGAATAATTTGGATTAATTTGGTGGCTTGGGGAAGGAACGTGGGTGAGCAGTTAACAGTTAAGGATGAACCTTTTTGCTATTTTGAGGTGTCTGACTGTCCCCATTTGTGCCTCTCTCCCCTGTTTGTGCCCCCCAGACTCGGGGCTGGTGGTCCCCAGCGTGTCCTACGAGCTGCACAAGAAGCTGCTGGCGGTGGCCGAGAAGCACGGGCTGACCCTGGAGAGGAGGCTGGAGATGACAGGGGTGTGTGCCAGCCAGATGGCCCTGAGCCTCCTGGGGGGGCCCAACAGGTACAGCTGGGGCCTCTGGGGGGAGGGAAGGGGCTGGCAGGGCCCTCTGAGCTCTTGACTCACACACAAAGCACAGCTGAGGTTTTCCTTCCCCCTCACTGGGAGTAGTTTGGGGAGCTGAGCTTTGCACAGGTGCTGCCTGAGGTGGATGGAGCCGTGCAGAATGTGTGATGAGCTCCTTTCTGCACAGAGAGGAACCTTCCCTTTGCTGATTTGGCACATTACAATTTCACAGTGTCAATAAAAGCAGAAGGCAGCCCATGAAAACAGCGCTGCATGGATTTTTGTGGGGCTAACTCAGCTTTTCAGGCATCTGCAGCTCACCTGAGCACATCCTGCTCTTTGCAGCAGCTTTGGAGTGCACTCAGTGCCTTTTGCTGACTCCTGAAGAGCTCTGCTTCTGTGGCTGTTGCTGTGGGCAGGAACTGCACCTGTGTTTTTGTGCTGTTGATAGCTGCTCCAGATTATTTGCTCTCAAAAAGAAAAGTAACCCTTCAGTCTCCATCTGCTTATTCAGGAAGTCTTTAGCAGGACCTGCTCACTTATTCAGGAGCTCTTTACCAGCACCTGATCACTTGATGGAGAGCACTGAGTGATGGCACACAGGCAGCTGAAATTCCTGCTGCAAGCCCTGATGCCTTCCTGGCCAAATTAACTTTATTGTGTAATTAATGAAGCTCAGGGAGTAGAGATAATTTTTCTTCTTTTTTAATTGTGGCTCCTCCGATGGGGAAACTCACCTCGAATTTTTAGCTTTCTTCTACAATCCTTGGGACTTTGTGTGGGTGCAGGAAGGGGAGGAGAATGCTGGAACAACCTTAAAGTATGTGAAGGGGTGTATAAGGAAGCCAGAGAGGGTTCATCAGGAACTTAAAGAGGGGAAATTTAGGTGAAAAGTGTGGAAGAAATTCTTCCCTGTGAAGGTGCTGAGCCCCTGGCACAGCTGTGGCTGCCCCATCCCTGGCAGTGTCCAAAGCCAGGTTGGACAGAACTTGGAGCAGCCTGGGGTAGTGGAAGGTGTCCCTGCCCACAAGGATGACCTTTAGGGTCCCTTGCACCCAAACAGGTCTGAGCTTCTCTGAACCTGCAGGTGGAGCAGCGTCAGCACCACAAAAGGATGTGGGCTGCTCTGGAGAGCGGTGGCAGATTTGCAGAACACCTGGCAATTTGCATCTTACTGGGTGGTTTTTTTTAATTTTTTTTCCTCATGCAGGAAGAAGATAAGAGCCTCTGGGGTTTGCTGACAGTGCCTTGTTTTTGCCTGTGTTTCAGACTGAACCCCAAGAACGTGCACCAGCGGCCCACGGTGGCGCTGCTCTGCGGCCCCCACGTGAAGGGGGCGCAGGGCATCAGCTGCGGGCGGCACCTCTCCAACCACGACGTGCACGTCATCCTCTTCCTCCCCAACTTCGTCAAGATGCTCGAGTCCATCACCAACGAGCTCAACCTCTTCAGCAAGACACAGGGCCAGCAGGTGTCCAGTGTCAAAGGTCAGTGGCCAAGCAGGGCTGGCTTCTCTGGGGGAGAGCAAGGCTGGCTCCGACAGGGAGAGCAGGGCTGGCTTCTTCAGGGAGAGCAAACCTGACTTCTCCAGGGCTGCCTTCTCCAGGGCTGGCTTCTCGTGGGGGATCAGGGCTGGCATCCCCAGGGCTGGCTTCTGCAGGGGGAGAGCAAGGCTGGCTTTTCCAGGGCTGGCTTCTCCAGGGGGGGAGCAGGGCTGGCTTCTCCAGGGCTGGCTTCTGCAGGAGGAGCAGGGCTGGCTTCTCCAGGGCTGGCTTCTGCAGGGAGAGCAGGGCCAGCTCCTCCAGGGAGAGCAGGACTGGCTTCTTCAGGGAGAGCAAACCTGGCTTTTCCAGGGCTGCCTTCTCCAGGGAGAGCAGAGCTGGCTTCTTCAGGGCTGGCTTCTCCAGGGCTGCCTTCTGCAGGGACAGCAGGGCTGGCTTCTCCCAGGCTGCCTTCTTCTGGGGGAGCAGGGCTGCCTTCTCCAGGCTTCCTGCAGGAAGAGCAGAGCTGGCTCCTCCAGGGAGAGCAGGGCCGGCCTCTCTAGGGCCAGCTCCTGCAGGGAGAGCAGGGCTGACTCCTCCAGGGAGCAGAGCTGGCTTCTCCCCGCTGCCCTGGCACCATCTAGTGGCACTGCCATGCCTGGGTGGCTGCCCAGAGGCTGCAGGGACAGCAGGCGCTCAGAGCCTCGACAGAGGAGCACTTGTACTGCCACAGATGTTTCCGGTGGGAAGAGATGAGGAAGAGCTGCTGGATGGAGCTGTGCTGGTAGGATGAGGGGCTGCCTTGTTCAGCATGTTGGAGCTGGGAGGGAATGAGTGTCCAGCTGCTGCTGCAAAGCAGGAGCCAGCTCTGCTGAGCCACTTGCAGCAGCTGTCAGGATTCCCATCTGGGTATTCCCTAGAATAAACAGCTCCTGGGAGAGTGCTGGCTGCTGCCTGGCACTTCACCAGTCGTTTTCCAAGCTGCTTCATTTGAACTTCTGAGGAGAAACAAAGCTGGGAGTTAGGGCTGTGCCGTGCTGACAGAGTTACTTGCCTCTGTGAATATATTTTAAAGGGTTGGAAGAGATTTTACAGAGCAGCTGTGGCTGCCCCTGGATCCCTGGAAGTGTCCAAGGCCAGGCTGGATGGGGCTTGGAGCACCTGGGATAGCGGAAGGTCCTTGCCCATGGCAGGGGGTGGGATGAGATGAACTCTAAGGTCCCTCCCAACCCAAATATTCCATGGTTTTGTACGAAGGGCTTTGTGATCCGTCAGGTGAGGGGGATGCAGAGCAGGTGAGGGAATGCAGCAGGTGAGAGTGACAGAGCTCAGTGCAGCAGTTTTGGTGTGTTCCAAAAACCAGCCTTATTTTCACCTTTTGGAATAGGAAATGGTCCTTCCTGGTGGGCAGAGAGCCCCACTGCTCCCCTGGGCTGCCTGCACTGTGAGTCAGTGGCACCAGGGCTGCTCAAGAGCTGGTCACTGGGTATTGTACCTGCCAAGCTGGGGATGTCCCCAGAGCGCTGAGAGCTGTTCAGGATGGGTCTGTGGGGGAAGGGTGGCAGTGCCAGCAGGTGAGGCCAGGCTGTGCAGCAAGAGTAGAGGCCAAACCCCAAACCTGCCGCTGCTCCTCAGCCGTGTCTGTGTTTCTTGCAGACCTCCCCGACACCCCGGTTGACTTAGTGATCAACTGCCTGGATTGTCACGAGAATGCCTTTCTGAGAGACCAGCCTTGGTACAAAGCAGTGGTGGACTGGGCCAACCAGAACCGTGCCCCCGTGCTGAGCATAGACCCCCCCATCAGCGAGATGGAGCTGGGCATCGATGCCAAGTGGTCGCTGGCGCTGGGGCTGCCGCTGCCGCTGGGCGAGCGCGCCGGCCGCGTCTACCTCTGTGACATTGGCATTCCCCAGAAGGTCTTCCAGGAGGTGGGCATCAACTACCACTCCCCCTTTGGCTGCAAATTTGTCATCCCCCTGCACTCCACTTAGAGCCCGTGCAGCCTCCCTGGCTCTGAAGGGAGAGAGAGGAGGAGCTCTGTGAAAGCCAAGCTGTGCTGAGCTGGATCCCGGCTGGTCGACTCTGGTGACGCCTTAAAGAAAACAACAACAACAAAAAAAAAAAAGGATGTGAAGTTCTGGAGGGGTTTGCCCTTCTGGAAGAAGTGCTGTGTATTTAAAAAGAAAAAAATGGAATAATCGTAAAATGAAATGAAAAAAAAAAAACCAACAAACAAAAAAAAAGGAGGAGGAGAAGGAAGTGAATTGTTCCTGCAAAGCTGTTTCATTCTTTCCTGCTGTGGGATGAAGGAGTGTGCAGGACCATGGTGTCTGTCCCCTGCTGCTGCCCAGCCCTGGCTGGCACGTGGTACAAATAAGGCTGGTTTGGAGCTTTGAGTGTGTTTCAGGTCCTTCTGGTTGACTATTCCCAGCAAGGACATGCTGGTGGGAACAGCACCCCTGATTGTGTGGAAATCCCTTGTGTCGAGGGAAAATCTCGTTTGGTTCCCGTGTTGGTTCTGACTGCCCCATCACTGTTTTGTGTTCTGGAAGGCAGTTGTAGCTCCCTCTCCTTCCCAGCCCGTCCAGCCCCTCACAGAGAGGGCTTTTCCCTGTTTGGAGAGCTTGTGTCAGGAGCCAGAGGCTCCCACATGCTCTGGGAGCACTGCTGTCCTTCCCCAGCTAGGCCTTACTGCTTCTGTACTGTTGGCTTTTCTTTGTTCGCTTCGTGGCCGAAGCTGCGTGGGGTGGAGGCCTGGTATGGAAAAGAACTTTTCCAGCATCCTCGTGGGCTTTGGGGTTGTTTTCTTTGGTTCTTTCTCCGTGCTGGCCCAGCAAGTGGCAGCTCCAGGGCTGGGGGAGTGGGGCAGGGCAGGGCAGGGTTGCTCTGGGGTTGTTGGGTGCTGGGTGCTGCAGGTGAGGTTCGGGGTAAGCTCCCCTGTCCTTCCAGCATCCCTGCTCCATTTGGGTATGGTTTGGGAAGCAGCTCATGGATCTGTTCACTCCCCTTGCAATCAAAGCCTGTGTGTGGGGTGGGCTTGGCCTGAGGAGGGGCTTGGCTCCTGTCTGCTGGCAGGAGAGGGCGTGGTGGGAGCTGCTGTGCTCCTGGGTGGGATTCCCATCAGAAATCTGCTCTGCTGTCCCGTGCCTGGCCAGAAACACTGAGTTATCCTTTCCTGTGTTCCTTTTGCTGGCCTGGGTGCAGTGCCTGGAGCAGGGACGAGCTGAGGAGCCACCAGCTCGCTGGCTTTGGCAATCAGCTTGGGCACCCAGCCACCCTCTGTGTGCCCCCAGAGCCGAGCCAGGGAGCTGGGAACGTGGGCAGTGCTGGGAGCTCTGCTGCTCCTCTCACACTTCACCCATCCCCAGGGCTCCTGCAGGCCCCTCCAGCTTGCCCAGCCCTGCTCTGGCACCAGGGAGAGCTCTGGGTGCTGCCTCTGTCCAGGGGTGCCGCATCCCCTGGGAGGCTGAAGCACAGGGACCAGCCCAGAGTGGGACCAGCCCAGTGTGGTCCAGTCCCACTGCCCAGCCTCACTTGTGCCCTGAGCTGGGGCTTTAGTCAGGCTCTCATCTTTCCTTTCCTCTGTTAGAACCAAGCCAGGGCTGCCAGAGGAGGAGGGAAGAGCTTTCCCTGCTCGGAAAGAAGGAATTCCTGGGTCTGGCCTGGGAGTGTGGAGGGCCCAGGAGGCTGCTGAGCCCCGGGCTCACCCCAAGGTCTGGCCCCTGCACGTTGCCATATCTACCTCAGCAGGACCAGGGGCTGTGCCCTGGCTGGGCAGCCCTGGTTCCCCTCAGCTGCTCTGGGACACTGCTGGCCTGGGGGGCTCTGCCCTCCATCCTGGGCACAGGGCCACGTGTGCCCCACGCCTCAGCCCCAGCTGTGGTGGCACCGACCAGGCTGTGCTTCTGACTGGCACAGGACAGCAGTGTGCTGGGTACTCACTACACAAACACAAGGTTTCCCTCTGCCTTTTTTGGTTTTTTGGCTGTTTCCTTGGATCTTCACCCAGGAGCAGCAGCAGGTTAAAAAAAGGTTGTTGCTGTAGTCAGTGTTAGCTTTAGTCCCCTTCCTTTCACTCTCTTTGCTCAAGACACTCAGTAGAAGACTTGCTGTTTCAATTTCTGCTTTCTGCAGGTTTTTCCTGCCCTTTCTGGGTTTGGCTGTTGAACTGTAGCTTGTACACACGGAGCAGGAGCAGGGCAGGGCTGGTGCAGGGTGCAGCTGCCCTGCCCTGCAGCTGCCCTGGGGCAGGTGATGGTGGTTTTGCAGGGATGGAGCTCTGGGAAGCACCAAGGCCCTGGTTCTTGCCAGCCTTGAAATCCTTCCGCACGTTGAACTGTAAAAATAAAGTGAACGGTGTTGCACAACAGGGGGGTTCAGCCCCTGGTGTAGGGAATGTGGGGCTGTGCTCACTGCCTGCTGGATTTGGGTACTTGGCTGTACTTCCCCTCACTGCAGCTGTTTCTTGGCTTCACACACCTGGAATGTGAGGTACCAGCTCTTCTGGAGCACTCAGAGAGCCAGCACGGGCTCTGGGTGTCCTCATCACCATCCCCCACGGTGCCAGAGTTGATTCCAAGAAGGGAGCACTGTTGTAGCTGTGTTTGGGACAGTTCCCAGCCCCAGCAGCTGCCCCTGGTGCTGCTCTGGGCCCGCTCTGGTGACAGGGGCCGATCACTGCGCCACTGCTTGGTGACCCCATTTGTGACCTGATGTTTGTAACGACCAATTCCTGCCACTGCGGGGGGACCATGCCCTGAAATAAAGTGCAACTCTTCATGTGTGCTATTGTGTGCAGATGTTTATTTGTCTGCTCTCCTTCTAGAACCTTCTGCTGCCGTGGCAGACACGGGGGCCACTCCCCCTCACTGATTCCAGGTGATTTTTCACCATCTCCCTCTTCCTTTGCACAAGAGGCAACATAACCCTACACCCACCTACAAGGGAAGTATCAAAGAATAAGAAACACTTTATTTTAACTTTACAACATATAAATAGACAAATCTGTGCTTTCCAACAGAGCTTTCCTTGCTCCTCTCCTCCCAGGGTCCTTGTGGCAGTGCCTCAGCCCCTGTGGACTCAGGGAGGGGAGTGGGGCTGAGCTGCAGAGGTCGGTGGGGTTCCATCTTGTGGGATCCCTCCCATGGGATCCACCCCGAGGGATCCACCCCGAGGGATCCCGGCCGTCATCTGCTCAGGTCCCGGCTGGCGCCGCGCCCGCACAGCATCCGCTCCTCTGCCGAGAGCCCGGCAAAGAAAGGGTGCAGGAGGGCCTCGGAGAACGTGATCCTCTGGGAGGGGTCGAATTCCAGCATCCTCCTCATCAGGTCAAAGAGCTGAGCGTGCTCCAGAGAGTCGTGCAGCATGTATGTCTGAAAGGGACAGGGAGGCACGGGCTCAGCCCCTGCCTGGGCAGAGTAGCCTCCCATCCCAAATGCTGCCTCCCATCCCAAATACAGCCTCCCATCCCAAATACAGGGCTGCTTCCCATCCAAAAATCAGCATCCCTCAGGGCTGCCTCCCATCCCAAATACAGCATCCCATCCTAAATACAGCATCCCCCAAGGCTGCCTCCTATCCCAAACAGAGCATCGCCCACTGCCCAGATATCCAAAAGGACTCAGGAACCTTGGGCCAGGGCTGCTTCCCATCCTAAGTACAGCATCCCCCAGCACTTCCCATCCCAAATACAGCATCCCCCAGGGCAGTCTCCCATCCCAAAATCAGCATCCCAAACACTGCCCTGATATCCAGAAGGACTCAGGAACTCTGGGGCCAAGGCTGCTTCCCATCCCAAACACAGCATCCCCCAGTGCCCTGATGCCCACAGGGACTCTGGAATCCTGGGCCAGGGCAGCCTCCCATCCCAAACACATCATTGCCCATTCCCTCATCCCCATGCTGCCCTCTCCAGAGCAGGATCCCTGCAGATGGGAGCTGGGGCTCCCTACCAAGCAGTCCCAAAGGGAATTCCAGCCCTGAGCCCCACGCCCTGCCCCGGGGAGGGAGGGGAGCAGCACCCACCCGCAGGGGTTTGCAGTTCTCCTGCACGTATCTGCCATCGGACGTGTTCTCATCCCACACCAGGCTGCCATTGTGGAAGTATTTCTGCTTCCTGCACGGGGAAGGTGGGGTCAGGCAGGAGCTCTCCCTCCATGCAGCTGGTGGTGCCTGGCTGAGCTCAGGACCAGGCTCTTACCGAGTTTTGTGGACCATGTGAGATGGGAGCGGCCCCAGGATCTTCTCCATCATGACAAGGTGCTCTCGGTTCTCATGGGTCTGCAAAGGAGCACAGCAGTGGTGGGTTAGAGCTTGGGGAGCTGGTGACAAAAGGTTTGTCACCTCTGCAGGGACAGGGAGAAAGGATTCCACCAGGTCCTAATCCAACTTTTAATGTTTTGCTTTTCCGTCCCCTCAGAGAACAGACATAACCTAAACCCAGAAATTGTCCAAACTCTGTCCTTCCAGCAAGGCACTCCTCAAACCAGCCCTTTTCCATTTTCACACTCAGCTTCTCATTTTCAGTGCTTGATCTGTGTTTGCCTCCCCTTCACCTAATTCTGAGCCCTTTTGGATACGGAGGGATCTCAGGGAACAAGAGTCCTACCTGGAAGAGCGTGAAGCCACGGTAATACTCGAACAGAATGCAGCCAGTGCTCCAGACATCACACGGCTGTGCCCAGCCCAGCTCTGCAAAGAAAAAAACAAATTATCTCCGTGCTCCCAACTGTCATGGATATATTTCATGAAAAATCCTTTTGTTCGGATTTTTTCTCCTGAGAAGCTGAGAGGCCTCAGGAACAAAATGTAACCAATGGTTATCTGCTGCTGTGGAATGCAACAGGTGAATCTGTGATTGGTCTTATGTGGTTGTTTTTAATTAATGGCCAATCACAGCCCAGCTGTCTTGGACTCTGGTCAGTCACAAGATTTTATTATCATTCCATTCTTTTTCCATTCCTTTCAAGCCTTCTGATGAAATCCTTTCTTCTATTCTTTTAGTATAGTTTTAATATATCATTTTCTTTTAATATATCATAAAATAATAAACCAACCTTCTAAAACATGGAGACAAGATTCTCATCTCTTCCCTGTGAGCACCTCCACACCCAACAACCCCCACCACGTTCCTCCTTGGTGAAACCACAGGGATTCCACTCAGAAATTATCCACAAGAACCAGACACTAGAAATGATCTGCCCAAGAGCTGGAGCGTTCCCAGCCCGGTTGTCCGTGCCCAGAAGGTGCAGTTCTCACCCAGGATCACTTCTGGGGGCCGGTAGTGCCGCGTGGCCACGATGGTGGTGTGGTGCTCGTGGTCGAAGGTGGCGCTGCCGAAGTCGGCCACGCGGATGCTCGTGTTCCGGATGGACTTCTGCTCACAGCTCTGTGGGAAAAGCACAGGGCTGGGCTGGGAGAGGAGCTCCAGGTGCTGGGCTGTGCCTCCTCACAGGGAT